>JAPZIH010000492.1:0-21966 GCA_027410445.1 Discoglossus pictus
CTAAATATGCATGTACCCGAAATACATATATATCAGAGAAGGATTGGACCGCAAGCAAATGACGAGACGTGACTAGAGCCCTCTGGCATCTGTTCCTTAAGGCCAAGAAGTTCCATCTATAGGTGTAACTATAACATTAATACATATTCTCATGTGAAATGATTATTGATTTCCTGTAAAACAATTCAGACCCATTCTCCATTTCTTCTTTATTGGAAACGAAGAAACATTTGTAATTCTATAATAGATTTCTTAAAAACAGTAGAAAAAAAAAACAGCCTAAAAATGCAAGTTTGCATACGAAGTGTGGAACGGAGCGTGGAACGCAGGGCGTGAAACAGAGGAGATGATCCAATGCGTGATCGCGTTTGGAAGAAGCGTACCTGGATATTGGGTGCTGCGATATGATTTCTGGTTATGAACGTTAAGTTTTGCAAGTCGCAAAAAATGTAAGCCGTCCTCAGCCGTTGGCGTGTTCATCACATGCAGATTCACTGTGGGCGTGTGCTGGGGACTGGACTGCTGCTGTGTGTACAGTGAGCATGTGCAAGAGTAGTGTTGTTTCAATGTATAACCTTTGTGGTGTCAGGACAACTGCAGCGAGTAGCAGGTTCCCCTGTGTTAGATAGGAGTCCGGTGTAAGAAAATGACTGCATTTAAAAGCACCAGCCTTGTTTACCAAGACACAATATTTGTAAAATATAAAAAATACAGTATATACAAGTGCACGTGTATATGATATATAAACACAAAGTGCTAAAATCCCTCACCAACTGGATGCTCCTTACTAACTCATCCTGATTGCAGACGTCTTAAAATCATCCAGAAAGTGATTTAAAATAATATTTACAGGGTAGCCTCATTGCTGCAGTCTACCCTTCTGCCTAACACTTAATGCACATTTACCCCTTCCAACCTTGGGTGTCAGTCCTTCTACATACGGGCTAAAGGGACATTGCCACCCTAAAAAAAGTCTGATTTAAAAAAAAAAAAAAAAAAAAGTTTTCACAAATGCACTAAACATTTATTTTAAAAATAATTCTCAAGTTCTGCATCCTTTTCTCTGTGTGGCAACCTATGGCACCATAGCGTGATTTGTGGCACATGCTCATTAGCCTAATAGAGTGGAAGTCCTTCTTTTGGCCACCACAGAAAGAAATTAGTGCACTAGATGCAAAGCCATATAGAGATGAGAGTGTACAACCCAAGAATGATTTAAATGATTGCTGTAATCCATTGTTTCATAGTATTTACTTAGTAAAGGTCATTATAAAAACTTTTCAATTCATTGTGATTAAAAAAAATGATCTTTTGTGAGAAAACTTACACTGAAAATAGTTGGTTTTCCCAAACTATTCAAGCTTGCAGAGTTTGGTGCGCATGTACCATCCGTTGCCTATTTAGTGCATAGATTTAGTGGCAGCCTTTGGGAGATGTGCTTCACACTCTACTACAGTTTGAGACATGGGAGGAGCTTGAGCCTTAAGATAATGGAGAAATCAAGACTTTTCAAAGTATGAGTTCTCATAAAGATCAAATATCTAAGTCACGGTGATTTGAAAGGTTCATTATACTGATCTAAACTACATAAAAAGTCATGAAAGTTGGACAATTAGTGGCCCTCTAGATGACCACTAAAGTCACAAATTATATGCGTTGTTTCTTAAAGCAGCAAAATGAATTAGAAAGTAAAAAAAGTAAATTGTAGCCTCTCACGTCTGGACAGTTATACAGGATTATTCAGTGGGAATGACTCGGCAACTCCCACTACAGCATAATTAGTTAATAGACGCAAGGCTACGATTAATCTTTTATTACTTTCCAAAGACTTGAAAAGTATCTTAAAATATATAGTAAAGATGGGTCTTCAGTGGCCCTTTAAGAAAATAATGGTGAATAAAATATAGACAGTTTTTCATGCCATTTTCAAAGAACTAGGCTTAAAATCAGGTAATTTATGATAAAAATAAAAGCACCCTGAGAATATACAGCACACGGACACAGACGCCCACTACCCTATAATAAGGCGCCACGTACAAGAACAGCAATAGGTTTCATTTTAAATATGTATGAGAAAGCCAAAGCAGTGGTCGTGGGACCTGTGGTAATGGGTGTTACTGATGTGTAGTGAGTGTGGCAGCAGCGTCCCCCCACACGGGAAAGTGCAAGTGATGCAGTCTATATACACAAGTACTCAGGTACTGACGACGCGTTTCTCCCTGTGCAAAGAGGCTCAGTCCCAGTATGGCTGGGGTCAGAGGTCGTGTGTGTTAGGAGAAAGTTAAGAGTCAGCCATAGGAGTTCAGATTTCATGAGATCCTGCAATGTCCGTCTTGCAACACCAGTAGGATAGAAGTGCCCATGGCAAAACGTAAGAAGCTGGTGGGCTGCCCCTTGCAGGGTAACATCTGCAGGATTGCTTGGTCTCAATGAGGAGTGGTCCACCACACTCCACTTAACAGGTCCAGACCTGAGGAAGAAGAACTCAGGTAAGAATCAACTGGGACTGGATTTATTAATATCCAAACTAGGCAGCCGCCTCGGGTAGTTTACTAAAACGGGTGCTTGCCTGTCCCACCATAAGATGTACCAAACCACTCACTTCTACTACTTACATCTCCAGCCTAACTCACATTATGGGGTTTGTCTATCAAGATGCACCAGGTGACCTGTCTAGACTTGGGAGATACAAGGAGGTTATACCCACCTTCACAGTACTATCCACTGCACCGGAGAAGAGTCGCCCACGAGACACCGCCAGAGCCGTCACACTGCCCTGATGTCTCAGGAGTGTCTGGGTGCAGATCATGTTATCCATGCTCCAGACCTGAGGAACGAGAAGGAACAGGGTGTAGCATCTTAGAGCATCATAATAGATGGAAGCAATGTGTTTGATCAACCTTTGCCTGACTAATGATTGGATACAAGACGATACAAGGCAGTAAATAAAGTCTTACTCGCAGGGACCTGTCGTACGACGCACTGAAGACCTTGGTTTGATCGGGTGTTGAGATGACGGCCAGCGCATACACTGTTCCTACGTGGCCAGTCAGAGTGCGGCACTGCTCCTTTGACTCAATGTCCCATACCTACATCAAAGACATATGAATAGCCATTTTGTCCCACGAGAGGGCTAACAATTTGCAGATTCTTCTATAAATAGTATTAATGGTTATACCATCAAATAGGTTAATGGCCCATTATACTGGAAGTTTAACCTTACAAGATCGTCACATATAAGGTAACTCACGTGGATAAGATTCTCGTACGTCCCACACACTATATGGTGGTTTGTGACTGCAATTGAGTACACACTCCCGCCAGACGTCTGCAGAACGTGGACACACTCCAAGGTCCGAATGTCCCATATCTGGAATACATAAACAGAGCCTGAGAAAGGAACTAACTGCACGAACGCTAGTATTGGGAACATGGGGTGAAAACGCTTCCGGGCTGGAGAACTGAACACGTGAAAGAACAAAGGACCAAGGCTGAGGAAATACGTTTCTCATTAAGAATTGGACTTCAAGACAACAATACAGATACCTCTTAGATCCATAATATCTTCTATGTCAAAGTCTTAACAATTGTATTATTTTCCATTGTCTTGAGTGCCGTCACCTGAGTCTGAGCATGCCTAGTATAGGCAAATGCACTCTAGACAATGGACTTAGGGGCTAATCACTTATGAAAGGCACCTTAAATAAAGAAAAGGGTTCTTCACAGTTAGGGAGGTAAAACTGTGGAATTCTCTACCAAAGGAGGTGGTGACAGCGAATTCGATAGACAACTTCAAAAAGGGGGTAGATATATTTTTGAATAAAGAGGGCATTCAAGGCTATCCTACATAACTAGCGAAGGAGTATTGATCCGGGGAGGAATTTGATCTCCAGTTTCTGGGGCCAGGAAGGAATTTTGCTTTTTTCCCCCCCTTATGAGACAATTGGCAAAGTTTCAATGTTTTTATTTTTCTGTTTGCCTTCCTCTGGATCAATTAACAATTAATACCAAATAGTCCACATATTAAAAAGATCAAGAGAGATCTAAAAAGGTTGAACTTGATGGACTAATAGTCTTCATTCAACCTCAAATACTATACTATTAGAATCTTGGGTTGTGGGTGGATCAAAAAGGTTGTCTTATAGCCCAGAAAGGCACACCTTAATGTTAGTCTTGTTTCCTTATAAATACAATCCTTTTGGCTGCCCCTCTTCTCTCTCACCTTGATGGTCTGGTAGGAGCCACTGTACAGGTAGTTCTGTGATGCCACCAGTGCCCGCACCCAGTGGTTAAGACCAGTCAGCTCCTTCTTCAGCTTTAAGTCTGTACCCACAATATCCCACACCTGCCATGGAGAGACCACAGACAGTTATACTCAGTGACAGGATTAATAGAACAGATCACTTATCTTGTTCACTGAGAATGTAAATAGTGAATCTAAGTATTGTACAAAAAGAAGAAGAAGAATACAAGATTAAGAAATGAGCTTATTATATATACATCAATAACTTAAAACAGGATAATGCAGGGGTTGTATTTTTTTAAGGTTATTCGTAAGAAGCACAAACAAATAGCTATATATTATACTAGCCATTTGACTGAAATGTGATTAATCTAGAGATAATCAGCATTGTTTGGATGCGTTCATATGAAAATGAGCATACATTTAAAACATTTGGAGCATATGGAGCCACACAATCAATGCTGAGCATCTTAGTTTAATGTATAGATTAAAGGCTCTTCAAGATGGACAGTGTCTCTAACATGTTTCAGCCTTTTAATAATTGACCCATTACAAGCTTTAAGGGTCTCTGTATAATTGTATTTATGTCTGTGGTTTTCCTGTCACTTGCTCCCACTTGAATTCAGCTGTACTAAAATAGTCAAAAAAATTAGTCAGAATAGCTATGAATTAGGATTATTGTCAGCGTGTTTCATTTGTTTTACCTGCCTAATGTAAAACACCATGTAAGATACAACTGGCCAGTGGCGGCATTATAATGTTCCCTTGGTCCAGCGTCATGTAGGAGATGAGGATAATGTAAACATATGGCTTATCATGTGAGATAACAGCCTGTCACTCAAAGCAGGATCTGGTTCCAATCCATGAACTTGGAGGAATGATCGGGGTCTTGCACATTACTGGCAATTTACTTGCTGCTATCAATATACTCAGCAGTTATTTCTTCAAATCACAAGGAATCGGAGATAAGATATTATCAAGTAACTGAAATGTCATTGTGTGATCTGTGCTAGGATTCTCACATGAACGCCTCACTGATGCTCCTTAAGGCTCCGGTCTTGCCAGCCTCCTTGCAGTATGTATACAACACACAGAGGTTAAAAGGTCATACTCACCTTGATCGCTTTCAGAGAGCCGCTGAAGAGCATGTTATGGGAGGACACCAGCGTGCACACCGGGTTGTCATGGGCTCGGATAGTGTTCACCTTTAGGAGGTTCTGTATGTCCCAGACCTAGATAATGTATCACTGTATTACAAACACTCAATCCTGCCAGGATGCAGTTTAATTGAAATAAATTGCCGGTAATGTCCCCTCGGTACAACATTGATCCAGCCATTGGCCCATTAAATTACACCAGCAAATAACCCTTATTCAATGCCTATGACCTGCCCCAGTTCTGCTGCACACGCCCATGTCTCTAACGCTTTTGTCATGTTGCTCTTTGGACAAACTGCTATATAGATGTAAATAAATATAATCTACTTACTTTGATTTGGTAAAACATAAATCTCTTAAAGAGCATCAGTTCTGTAATCCAGACTATTTCCTGATATCACAGGTACATATAATGACAATAACAACCTCTATAATGGGCACCATAAGGTAAAATACAGTGCTAAGGAAAGAGACTGGAGGGAGTGACATGAACTAAATCTTCAAATATTAAAGGTATAGCTAAGTTTGCTGGATTAATTCATTCCTGCACTCGATAGGCAAAAAGCAGCCTATGTGTGTGCAGCACATCTCATAAAACATTAATAATCCCTCTAATGATTGTATTGATACTCCCACCCAATCAGAATGCAGCATCTGGGGAGCAATATTAACCTGCTATTTACCTGCTCTTGCTTGCTCAGCCAATAGTAGAGCAGCGTTGTCCACCTTCCAGGCACTGCTGGGATATGACTCATCCCTGCTTCCTGTATATGCTGTGTGGTGTTGCCAGAGCACCGAACATAGTGCTATGTCTCAACTCTTTCATCTAACCGGATTGGCCAAATCAGATTATGCTAATTTAGCCTGGGTTTGGATGGGGGGTTAACCTTAATTTTAAACTGTCAGAAATTACAATAGATTTTTCTAACTTCAAGGCAAGTGTTTAAATGTTTATTTTGGTATTTTTTCATGCAAACATTTTTTTTCATACATTATTATTCTCCTCTATTCGATGCACTCATAATCCAGGAAGCTTAGATATCCCTTTAATAAAGATCAGGTCAGAGGCCTCTATCACGAAAAAATAGGAATATCAAACCAAGAGGTAATAACTAAAAGCTCTGGGTATGTAGGACACGGCCAGTTAATATGTATATGTTATTAATATGTGATTCTATGTCCCTCTTCTGGATTATAGACATAAAGAGAAAGTGCTACTCACAATAATAGTGCAGTCTGCGGAGCCGCTGTACAGCTTACTTCTAAATCAGGAAACACAAAATGGGGAGAGATAAAGCAAATGTATTAGCAGCTGATGTTCTCTTCTAAGTAAGTAATAAAGATAAATCACAAGCAGATACAATAAAACACAAACTGCTTGATCAATGTGAGAGGCCGGATCTGAGGCTCACCCTTGTATGCAGAGCGCTAGTACGATGCCATCATGTCCCTCCAGGGTCTTCTGGCATTTGTATGTCGTGCAGGTATCCCACACCTGGAAATACAAAGCAGGTGAGTAAAGGGAGGAAGCCATGCCTTACAGTGTGCTCAGACATTATCTACATGAATAACCTAATATGGTAATGGCCAATTGGTTTTAGAGAGTCAAAAAAAACAACAACCTTTACAGGTTATATTCTGCCTGTTACTCCTTATTAAATCTCTGCCAGTTGTTGATGCCATATTCCCATTGTGCAGATAGAAACTTCCTGTTCATTCCAAGTCCTCAGGAAGTTGATCAGCAGAAAGCAAAATGATCCAACAGCTGCATAAATGCATGTCCAATGTAATATGTTTGAAGTTGTTTTCATACTCACAACAGTATATTTGTAGTATGTAACAACAGTGACCTTTAAGGGATTTTTCCCAACTATAACATTTGTGACTTTTCCTCATATAAAAAAAACACATTTTTATTACAATGTCCAGGTCTGATGCCCCACCCTAATCTTAAGGTAAGAGCCTACTTCAAGAAACTGTGTAGTTTATTGTGGCGCGACCTGAATCTGAAAAGAGAGCCCAGACAGGTGTCCCATATGGAGTTTAGCATCATATCTGCTCCTGTATACAGAGGCCCTGGCACCGCCAGCACCGAAGCGCACCAAAGGAAATGCCGCCACCTACTGCTGTGTGGAAAGAAGGGAACCTTTTTTTCCAGTGAAATATTAGCATTTTCAGCCAACATATTTTCACATAATTGAAACAAATACTGGTGCTTGCCATATGGTAGTGCCACAGGGTTTACGTATACATTTCATTCTCACCTTTATAGTTTTGTCTGACGAGCCGCTGAACAGCAGGTCTCCTATGGAGTACACACACAAGCACCACACCGGACCTTGGTGTCCCACGAAGGTACCCTTACATTTAAATATCTGCTGAGGGTCATAGGCTGCAGGTAAAGACAGATTGGAAATTTAGGGAAGAGTTGCATTAAAAAGGCTCCCCTGTTTGTCATTTATGGGAATCAAGAAGGAATATTTGGATCTATATTAAAGGACCAGTTCATACATTTAAAAGAACATCTTGGAATGATCATACATTTAAAAGAACATTACAATTATTATTATTTGCACGATGAACAGATTAAGTTGGTAAGTGCTGATATAAGCAGTACTTATATACATATTCATATACTGTTTATGGTTTTATATCACTGAGGAAGCCTTTTTGGCGAAACGCGCTTGATATAATTTTATGTTTTTAGATTATTGAGTTTATTCATTTTCATTGTGCCTATCCCTATTGGCCATATATGGCATGTATTGAGGCAGTGTGTTTCAATTGTCCCCTATAGTAGACATAAGGAGTTGGTATCATATTTTGTTCTGTAGACACAATAGCATTGGTGATCCAACTATACCTGCTACAAAACTATCTGGATTGTATCCTCAGCCTGGGATTGAGAACTGAGGATTGGACATCGGGTACTTCCAGAGCTACCCTTTTTAATCCATACAGATACCTCATAACTTTGGGGTTATCACATGTGAGTGAAACACTATATGATTGATGTTTTGACGTTATTATTATACAATCATATTGCACTAGGAGGTGGCGCGCTGTCTTTCCCCTACCCTTCTTATCATCTCGAATAGATTGTTAGTTTGAGAAAAACTGTATTTGATCAGCCTCTTATCAGTCAAATGAAAGGAAGTGTAAACAAGAATTGATTAGGTAACTGCTGTTTTCTTATCTGATCTATATTAAGATTTAATAGCAATATAGCGACAATTTGTGTTGTTTAACATCCTGTTTTCTACAGTACAGACCACATTTGCCATACATTTTGTAATGTTAAGTATAGGATCTTTTAAATGCATCATGGAAGTTTTTAAACTACAGTTGCTCTTTAAAGGGAAATATTTTTTGTCAAGTTAATATGACATTATGCTCAGAATTTCAAAGTAAGCTAAACATAGAGATTTCATATGTTTTGTTAATGAGGGATCACTCACAAAAATTACTGATTAGCCTGAGGCATTGGGTCCATTGTCTTAAGTGTCGTTATACACACATAAAAGGCATGTTCAGGCTGCACTCAAGACAATTAAATATTAGCAATGATCTTTCCTTAACAAAATATATTAATTTATGTTTGTGAGTGGATCAGAAAAGCTGACTGACAGCTCAAAATGGTAAACTTCAATGTTAATTTACTGTAGGAAAAAGCATTTTTACTATCATTCCATTGATAAGTTACTTGGTATTATCTATAGTTTTAAATTATACCATATACTATTTGGAACCTGAGCAGTGTCACTTTAATGCATATCCCGAGACATAGCTGCAAATTGCCTGCTCAGTCTGTAATGCTGCCCGGCTGGAGGATGGGCCACAGATCTTCCATTCTACCCAGCCCCATCCGTAGATACAGAAGCCATGGATATGTATTCATCGTCATTCTTATTCATATTTATATCATGTTACAGCACACTTACATCCCAAGATTCCCATGTTCAGCCGTGCATTGATATGAGAGAGTTCATCCTGTGAAAGAGACACAAGTCAGGTGTGGAGTATTCTCATTGTAGCCGTACAGGAGAGTCACGCTCTGCCGGACACACATGGGGGCCATGCAGAGACCCCACATACTAATCTACACAGTACTCACATTCAGCATTGAGGCATCCCGACGGAACTCCATCAGATCCTCGCTGAGCTTGCTTTGGTTTTCATCCAAGACATCTGTAAGAAATGACAGAACCAAATTCAGCACAAAGGGGACAAAAATGAGAACTATAAAAGGATCTCTTATCAGTCAAAGTTTAGGCACCCAAGTAGAGAGAGGAACGGATAAAGCTGAGTAGCAATGCCTTTACTTATGTATGTATATAGGCCAGTTACAATTACTTCTGCGCAATAAACATGTTGGATAAATATCTATCCATGCCGCTATTTTACCATGACTTTTAAATGCTAAACAAAAACTAAAAACTAAGTCAGAGGCGCTCATCAGAGAACAAACCAACCATAATAGATTAGTTCTATGGCATGTAAATGCTGAAATTTTGCAATAAATAATGGATATGAGTTCCCTACCAAACTTCAACTCCAGGTTCTTCTCCACTTGGTCAATCTTCTCAGAGAGCTTGCCCAGCATGGAGCGCAGAAAGGCGATCTCCTGGTCTTTCTGAGCCATGGCCACCTGCATTTCATGGAAGCGGTCATCAGTCTGCTGCAGGAATTCTTTCAGTCCCTCAAACTTGCACGTCTCTAGGTGCGTCTCGTACGTGTCCTGGTTCCCAATGAATGTGCAACTGAAGAGCAAAAGGGAGGTGATATATAAAAGAGATCCAAATGATGAAATTGCACAGAAAAAACATAAGACTTGTGTCAGTATATACAATTAATTAAGAGACCGCTGTGATCAAATTTGTAAAATATACTATTTTACAGAATGGGAAAATCAAGAGATCTATCAAGAAAACCTTTCAGGCCGAAGTGGGTGTGATAAAAGACAAAAATGGTAGGGGCTTAACAGAAACAGATCAGATAAAGAAGAGATGGAAGGAATACACAAAAGATCTATACAAGAAGGATCTTAAGAGCATTGATAACCTGAATAGTTTGTGTATTGCGCTGGAGTCAGGTATCATGGAGACCGAAGAGAGATGGGCCCTAGAATGCCTTCCTGATAACAAGGCTAGGGGAGTTGATGCAATCCCAGCTGACCTGTTCAAAATCCTACAAGATGATGCTGTGAAAGTGTTGCTTGTCTTATTCCAACAAAACTGGGAAAACACAACAATGGCCAATACACTGGAAAAGATCAGTCTACATCCCAATCCCCCAAAAACGGTGCCAAAGAGTGCTCCCATTATCAAACAATTGTACTCATTTCACATGTCAGCAAGGTAATGTTTAACATCCTACAAGCTCAGCTCAAACAATATATGGACCGGGAACAACCAGATGTGCAAGCCGGGTTCTGCAGAGGAAGAGGCACAAGAGATCAGATTGCCAAATAATAGAGAAAGCAAGAAAGCTCCAGAAATACATTTACTTCTGCTTCATAGACCTTTCTAAAGTCTTTGACTGTGTGGATCATAACAAAATGTGGCATTTTTTTTAAAGAGATGGGAGTACCAGATAATTTCATCCTCCTCCTAAAGAATCTCTATGTGGACCAAGAAGCCACGGTCAGAACCGAACATGGGACAGCAGAATGGTTCAACATCGGAAAAGGTGTGCGACAAGGTTGTATGTTGTCACCTAATATATTCAATCTATACGCAGAGTACATTATGTGTAAGGCTGGGCTGTAGGAAACCAAAGCTGAAATCAGTATTCTTGAAGAAATATCACCAACCTCAGATACATGGATGATACTACTATGATGGCTGAAAGTGAGGAGGAACTAAAGGACTTATTGAGGGTAAAAGAAGAGAGAGTGCAAAAGCTGTCCTGCTGCTCAAATGTTAAAAAGAAGAAGATCATGGAAAATGGCAATTTCAATTCCAGGAAAATAGATAGGGAGGAAGTGGAGGCACAGATTGTATTTCCCTGGCATCCAAGATCTCTGCAAAAGCTACTAAAAAGTAAACATATTACATTATCAACAAAGTACCACATAGTTAGAACTCTAGTATTCCCAGTAGTAACATACGGATGTGAGAGCTAAACCATAAATAAAGTCTGAGCGCAGAATTTATGCCTATGAATTGTGGTGTTGGTAAAAACTGCTTAGAGTCCCTTGGAATGCAAGAAGATCCAATAAATCGATACTAAAGGAAATCAAGACATACTATTCCTCCACATTTAATCATGAGGTTAAAGCTCAAATATTCTGGCCATATCATGAGAAGACAGGATTCCCTGAACATGAACTTGAGGGCGCACAGAGGGGCAGTGGCTGACAGATGGTCAATAGGGTCATGGAGAGTCGGACATTATACAACAATGTGAAATAATTATTTACAAGGTAGTTTTCCAGGTGCGCAACACAAATGCATGCAACAGAAACTAAAGTGATAAACTGGAAAATACTTTATTTGCACAAAAATATCTGCTAAAGTGGCTTTAGTATGATTGTAGCATGGTCCACATGGTCCTGTTATGCACATGTACCCTACCTTTGTGCTTAATGTTCCCCAGAAATTAAAAGCATAAATCACAGTTTATAATTTGTTTACCTTCCCAAAATAATGTAAATGGCAGAGGTTGACTTACCCATATTTGGAATGAGGGCACTTTATGTGCTCACATTCCTTGAGGTGGGCTTCCAAGTTCATTTTCAGCAAAGGGGGGCAATTGGGGTTATTTGGACAACGCACCGGTCGGTAATCACAGCTACATTCATGGTCCCTATAAAAGAGAGTGCGATGGAATTGGAATTACATAATGGAAGAAAAAGGGGAAGAGGTGGGCAGGGACAGATAAATAGAGGAGAGACAGAAGGAGAAGCAAAGGATTAAAGTGAAAGAGAGGATAGAGAGAGGGAAATAAGGAACAGAGAAACTAAAAGAGGAGTGAGAAAAAGAAGAGAGAAAGAGGAGAGAAAAAGAAAGACAGAGAAAGAAAGAAGAGAATGAAAAGAAAAAAAGAAAGAGAAAGAAGAAAAGAAAGAAAGAAGGAGAAAAAAAGAAAGAAAGAGAAAGAAAGAAAGAAAGAAAGAAGGAGAAAAAAAGAAAGAAAGAAAGAGGAAGAAAGAGAAAAAAGAAAGAAAGAAAGAGGAAGAAAGAAAGAAAGAAAGAAAGAAAGAAAGAAAATGGAGAGAGAAAGCAGGAAGAAACCGATTGAGAGAAAAAAAGAGAACTAAGAGGGGTGAACAAAGAGAAAGAATTAGAGAAAAGAAGGGAAAAGGTGTAATGAGAGAGCTCGAGGAGAGAGAAAAAGAATTACGGACATTAATAAAGAGAGAAGGAAAGAAGAAGAGAAAGAGGAGTAAAAATAGGCAGAAAGAGTAAGAAGAGAGAAGAAGAGGGTGTAGGAAGAACAAGAAAAGAGAGAAATATGAGAGAAAAAGAAAGAAACAGGAGAAAACATAAAGTGAAGGAATAGAGAGAAAGAAACAGATAGCTGATAGAGAAGAGGAGAATGAGAAAGGATAAAAAGTTGAAAAGTTACCTACTTTCTGGCACTTAATTTAATGGTGAAGGGGCAGCCGCGGGGATCCACTTCAAACGTTGCAGGCTTGCCATTGGCGGAGGGGCGGCAGCCATATTTACAATGAATAAAAAGCTCACCAATTTGCTCGGCAACGGCAATGTTATTCACCACAACCGTCAGTTTGGCATTATCCACAGGGCACTTTTCTGAAATGGAAAGGAGTATAAATATATTATACGGAAAACTGCAGAGAGTGTCACCGTAGTAGTCATACAATACAATATAATATAATGATAATACAGTGCGGTTTAATGTGTTTATTATATGGATTTAACATACATATTTTTTAAGCTGGCTTTTAAAGCTTACATTTGAACTCCGGGGTAGAGGCCGATAGGGGCTGCCCTAACATTTCTACTAGACCGGACTATTTGTCTGCAGTGAACACGGCAAAGAAGGAGCCCGATACAGTCTCCTATCAGGACAGCCTCCTAGGCAGAAATTCACCCAACAATCATATGGGTGAATAGAAGCAGATCTGTTTGAAGCTGTAATGCTAAAGCTCAATAATCCATTTTAAAAGCAACATCAAAATAATTTTTTCAGTCAGTAAATAAACAAATGAAATTGTACGACAACTGCAGTGGTACATTAAGATGTCTTAAATTTATCCCAGTTTTGTAAAACATGTAAGCCAGATTGAAAGGTTTCCTCCTCCAGTTCTCTTTAGCGAGAGTCCATTCTCATCTTATTAAAAGGTGATGGAAAAAGGCATCCTGTGATATGAGCGAAGAAGTCACCACGGGATGCTCACAGTAAAAGAGAACTGGATGGGGGTGGAGAAAACACTTGACCTTGGCCTCCTTGTGTGACTTTAGGATAACTTCCCAGCATCGTAATAAGATTCTTTTTAAATTTTGATGTTTCATGCAGACAGTAAAGCATCACAGAGTATATTTAAAGGATCACTGTACGGCTTATAGGAGAAGATTTAATTTATTTATTTAATAAATGATTAGTAAAAGAAGTTTCTCAAGAAAAAAAATTCAAAATAGATTTTAAACTTAAGTGCCTCATATACTTCAGTTGATATCCTACTCCCTATACGATATTCATGGGTGGAGAAGGACCTGCCCAGGAAACTGTCCTAACAGGATTCTTTATTTTCTCCTTCCCTGGGGTGGCCACCATAGACAAAGCTAGAGAGGTCAGAATAAACATTTTAACAGGGTCTGGTGTAGATTCCCCCTCACCCTAGGGCTCCTAAATATGGATTTATGTATTAATCAGTTACAATATAAGCACATTAAAGGGCTACTGTACGCCCACAACGGGTGACCCTATATCAGCGGCCATCCAATCCCATACTGCAGCTCTTTAGAGATGAAACCCGATGAATGAACTTCTATGGAGATAGAGGAGTGGGATTGTGCCAATGTAACCAATAGAAGGCATCGGCAAGACCTACCAGAAGTCAGAGCGCATCTCCTGCAAAACGTGTGCTGTGGACAAGAGAAGAAATGTGTCAGCTTGCTGTATATATCAGTACTGAGCATATCATCAGAACCGGTGATTCAAGAATGAATATAAATAGACAAGTTGTGTTACAGAGGGCTGATTTCTCAGTAACCGTCTTGCTCTTGCAAGCATTCTCTTTGGTTTCCTTCCTTCTGCTTTTTTGTAGCCAGGACTTTTTCTTGTGCAATTCTAGTTCCTTTTCTGGAGCCTGTAATCCTGCCCTCGTCTTTACAGTTTGTGTTGGGTTTTCCTGATTTGCTGCTTTGCAAACTTTGGACTCTGCAGCTCCTGGATTTAATTGCCCCATGAGCTTTCACCCTGTGATAATGCCGTCCCCACTCCCCCTTCCTGAGCTGTACAGCTGCTGGGCCTGGCAGGACCTGCACGCTCAGCCTGACCACTTCCTGCTGGAAGACTTTCCATGGCTCAGCTGGCCGCTCTCAGGAGTTTCCGGAGGCTCACGCTGACCTCACTCTCGTGCTCACTCACAATCTATCCTTTCCTTTCCAAGACTTAAATCTGAGCAAGCAAACTGTTAAAGGGACACTGGACGGCCTGTTAATTAAAGCACAATAAAAACAGCTAGTTGGGGGGTTTGACTGAGAGACAGGTTAAACATCTGATTAGATAAGAGGCCAAACAATCACTCATAGGATTATAGCCAGAGAAACCACTTCAAAACAGAAACTCATCAGATAATATAAAGCACTGTGCTGATACATTGTGCCTGCAAATTTAGTATTGTCTGGTAGACAAAGAGGCATTAAACCTTATAGCGGACAGCACCAGTTTGTTTAATATTGAATATTGATTTGTTTGTTTTTTTTAAAAATCATATTATATTCATTTTATTAATGATGCCTGTGTAAAATATCTAGCTCCTATCAGCTCTGAAAATAATAAAAAAAAAATGGATGTATAGTTTCAATATAGCGATTATTCCTCCGTTCACACCCCTCGCTGCTGTCTTGAGCTTCCAAGACACTGTAAGTACTAAAAGGTATAAAAATCCCAATAATTCCATTAAATAGTAAAAACAGTCTGTTAGATGCAACATAAAACTTTAGTTCTTCTGTGCTGTTAATATAACCATGTACAGGAAGTTTGTAGTTTTTGCTCCATTTAGCGCTTGAAAGATTTACCCCAGAACCAATCAGTAAGAAGGGCTTATTTGCTTCTTAAGCCGGGATGTGCCTCAGATTAGGTGGGTTGTGACCCTTCCTATAATCGGGATGGGGGGACAGTGCACAGTTCAGGATAGTGCTCCCCTCTTCTGTTCTGATACTTACAGGTAATAGGGGGCAGTGAACCTTATGGATATCTGAACGGCAACATATTGTGTTGTGCATTCGTTCTCATTGGTTTGAATGTTCATGAGGGGTGGAGCTACATAGTAAGGGGGGGGTGATACAACATGGAGACATAGGAATGATGGGAAGGGTCATGTGGTATAATTATTACTTCTGAGCTGGTTCTTGAGATCGGCCACTAGTTGTCTATTTCTTTCCCCCCGAGACACAAACACGGTTACTAGACTGCCCGATTCAGCTCTAGTGAGGGATAAGCCCACTGAGTAAGGGACGATTTTATACATGTTCATTTTTCACTGTCTTGTGAATTTTTGATATGGTGGGACATTTTTTGGTACGATTTATTTTTCTTATGGGCTACCTGGCAGATGTGAGTTACATTAGTCATTGTAATCTAGACCTTTGTGTTTGTGCTTTGGGGGGGTTATATTAACTGACAATTAAGGGGCACCTAGAGTTATTTGTTCCTTATCTAGAGACCCTAAGAATTGGGCAATACTTTAAATTTCCTTTACAAGAGCTGATAGACAAGTGAGTTTTTGCTATTATTTTTTTTATCTTTTATTTGTTGCTCTTTAGCTATTTTTATATTATAGTTTTTTTATGTGGGTTGTTTCTTACAAGTTACATTTAACTTTTGTACAACTTGAGCCTGGGAGTGATTTTGAGACGTATCTCTATATTTCTTATTGTACCAGATCTGGCGTCTCCGATACTTTGTGTTTTCACATAGCCACAAACTGTTAGTCCCACTCTGGGTGACAGTCGCAGATTACTATTAATCATATTGTATATTTTTTTGCTTTAATATATTAACATTATTTTTTTTACACATTTTTATGATCTAAGCACGCTGCAATTTCTTACTTTGAATAGTGCAATTTATGGTTTAGTATTGATCTACTTTTTACCTGTACCATATTTTGTGTAAGGCTGACATTTAGACTGTACGTGTTAATTGATATTCACTTCAATACATGTTTAAATTACTAAAAGAAAATAAAAATATATTAAAAAAGTGGATTAAAACACATTGTTGTTGTTTTATTTGTTTGTTATTTTAGCTGTAATTGTCTTCAAATAGAATTATTTATTTTCCACAATTTTATACTATTTAAACATGCCCTTTTTTAATGAATGACAGTATTTTTTGGTGTGTATTTGTTCATAAAACTAAAGTAATTCTAATTATTTGAAATAAATGCCTACTTACCAGATGCAGTGATACAGTGTGACAAAAGATACAAAATAATTCTAGGTTTGTTAGGAAATAAAGTATCCCGATTATGATAGAGTGGGACATCCCACCAGAAGGAGCAGTCTCTGGTTCCTTACCCCACAAGTGGTGATTACAGGGTCCTTGAAGACGCTACAGCACAGCTGGCAGCAGAGTTTTACGGAAGGCTGCTCTGCAAAGACTAGAGGGTCCTAAGGAAGGTAAAGAGACAGGTGCACGGTCAGCAATATCACAGGGACCACGACCTAGAGCTCCATGCTGCGCCAAGCCACAGTATGAACATTACAAAACCTCTATGACCACTATCCTGTGTGGCTATAAAGCTGCATTAAGAAAAAACACTATTTTTAGGAAATGTTTCAAGGATTTAAATCATCGTGCCTCTGTATTTGACAATCTTAATCACGATTTGCAAGCAATAACCTGTATAATCACACTCTAACATGGTCTATCTGGTTATATGTGTATACTAACAGGCTGCGGCGCTACCTCAAAACGCTATCATCTGAATCCAAGTTAAAGCGACACAGCAAAAATCCCAGTTATGGCAGAAATGATATACACATAAATAAATATAACTGCTGTTGGTGGTTAGAAAGTGATGTACTAATGTACTTGGAAAGCTCCCTTCTCCGCCGTTATCTTTATCTGAGGTTTTGCTCTTACAATGAAACAAAAGCAGGTCCAGTTGCTACAATAAGTGTCCCTGCTCTGGCTGTATGTGGAGGTGGTGGCTACTTACAGCAGGCTGCACTTCTGTGACACCGCTAAGCTTTTTCCCTTACCGGCTCTTCCTCTTCCTCGTGCAGTGAGAAGGTGGAGCGCAGGGACATGTTGGATTCTGAATGTAGGGAGCGTACGGATATGGCAGAGTCGGAGCGTCTGGGGGTGCTAATCGGAGGCTAGAAAACATCCCCCAAAAGTGTTAGATGGTTCAAGAAACACAAATTCATCCTCAGCTGTTGATCAGTTATTGTATGTGAGGTAATGAAGGCTTATGGATTGCTCCTTCAAAAGTTGTCACATCATAAGTGAGTGTATATCCCAGAAGCCCTTGCCTTCCATTCTTGTAAAGCTCTCCAGACCCTCAGGTCAGCGTAAGGTCAGGTGTCCTATAGTCCTAGCTTGGTCTGATCCCTTGCACTGGTTTCTGGATCTTAGGGCTACATGCAGTGCAATTCCTTGCAGAGCCGCCTTCCCCAAGCTGTGGCTCCGGGCCACTCTCTGTCTAATGCTTGCCAGCTCGGCTCGCACTGTATATGTGGACACTTCCTCCTATTCAATTCAGTGAGCTGGGCTGCTTCCTGCATGTGATGAGAAGGGGCAGAGGGAAGGAGGGGGCTGTACGGAGAGTGGAGGGGGTTATAGGGAGATGTACATACATTGGGGAGATATACAAATAGAAAAAGGACAAGTAGAGAGTGGAGGAGGGACCATCTGAAAGTGGAGTGACTAAGAGATGGATAGTTACAGAGAGACTAGGGGCATGGAGAATAGACGGTATATACAGAGATAGGGATCGGACATAGGAGCCGAGAGTATACAAGTGACAGAAGGGAGAGGAGAGTATACAGAGAGAGAGCAGTGGGTTCATGGTGAGCAGGGTATACACAGAAGAGGAAACTGACAGAGACATGCTGTAAGACCATGGAGAGAGGAGACCAAGAGATGAGAAGAGGAGGATATGGAGACAGGTGAGTGGCACAGAGAATAAAGAGAGAGAGAGAGAGAGGCAGAGTGAGGGGGAGGAGAGAGAGAGGCAGAGTGAGGGGGAGGCAGAGTGAGAGAGAGGAGAGAGAGAGAGGGGGAGAGAGGGGGGGAGGAGAGAATGGGAGGGAGAGAGGGGGGGGAGGAGAGAATGAGAGGGAGATAGGGGGAGAAGAGGGAGAAGAGGAAGAGGGGGGAGAAGAGGAAGAGGGGGGAGAAGAGGAAGAGGGGGAGAAGAGAGAGAAGGGGAAGAGGGGGAGAAGAGGAAGAGGGGGGAGAAGAGGGAGAAGAGGAAGAGGGGGGAGAAGAGGAAGAGGGGGAGAAAAAGGAAGAGGAGGAGAAGAGGAAGAGGAGGAGAAGAGAGAGAAGGGGAAGAGGGGGAGAAGAGGAAGAGGGGGGAGAAGAGGGAGAAGAGGAAGAGAGAGAAGGGGAAGAGGGGGAGAAGAGAGAGAAGGGGGAGAAGAGAGAGAAGGGGGAGAAGAGAGAGAAGGGGGAGAGGGGGATAAGAGAGAGAAGGGGGAGAAGAGAGAGAAGAGGAAGAGGGGGGAGAAGAGGGAGAAGAGGAAGAGGGGGGAGAAGAGGAAGAGAGAGAAGGGAGAGAAGGGGGAGAAGAGAGAGAAGGGGGAGAAGAGAGAGAAGGGGGAGAAGAGAGAGAAGGGGGAGAAGAGAGAGAAGGGGGAGAAGAGGGAGAGGGGGAGAAGAGAGAGAAGGGGGAGAAGAGAGAGAAGAGGAAGAGGGGGAGAAGAGAGAGAAGGGGAGGGGGGGGAGAAGAGAGAGAAGGGGAGGGGGGGGAGAAGAGAGAGAAGGGGAGGGGGGGGGGAGAAGAGAGAGAAGGGGAAGAGGGGGGGGAGAAGAGAGAGAAGGGGAAGAGGGGGGAGAAGAGAGAGAAGGGGAAGAGGGGGGAGAAGAGAGAGAAGAGGAAGAGGGGGAGAAGAGAGAGAAGGGGAAGAGGGGGGAGAAGAGAGAGAAGAGGAATAGGGAGAGAAGGGGGAGAAGAGGAAGAGGGGGGAGAAGAGGGAGAAGGGGGAGAAGAGGGAGAAGGGGGAGAAGAGGGAGAAGGGGGAGAGGGGGAGAAGAGAGAGAAGGGGGAGAAGAGAGAGAAGGGGAGAGGGGGAGAAGAGAGAGAAGGGGAGAGGGGGAGAAGAGAGAGAAGGGGGAGAGGGGGAGAAGAGAGAGAAGGGGGAGAGGGGGAGAAGAGAGAGAAGGGGGAGAGGGGGAGAAGAGAGAGAAGGGGAAGAGGGGGGAGAAGAGGGAGAAGAGGAAGAGGGGGGAGAAGAGGAAGAGGGGGAGAAGAGGAAGAGGAGCAGAAGAGAGAGAAGGGGAAGAGGGGGAGAAGAGGAAGAGGGGGGAGAAGAGGAAGAGGGGGAGAAGAGGAGGAGAAGAGGAAGAGGAGGAGAAGAGGAAGAGGGGGGAGAAGAGGGAGAAGAGGAAGAGGGGGGAGAAGAGGGAGAAGAGGAAGAGGGGGGAGAAGAGGGAGAAGAGGGAGAAGAGGAAGAGAGAGAAGGGGAAGAGGGGGAGAAGAGAGAGAAGGGGGAGAAGAGAGAGAAGGGGGAGAGGGGGATAAGAGAGAGAAGGGGGAGAGGGGGATAAGAGAGAGAAGGGGGAGAAGAGAGAGAAGGGGGAGAAGAGAGAGAAGAGAGAGAAGGGGGAGAGGGGGAGAAGAGAGAGAAGGGGACGGGGGGGAGAAGAGAGAGAAGGGGAAGAGGGGGGGAGAAGAGAGAGAAGGGGAAGAGGGGGGAGAAGAGAGAGAAGGGGAAGAGGGGGGAGAAGAGAGAGAAGGGGAAGAGGGGGGGAGAAGAGAGAGAAGGGGAAGAGGGGGGAGAAGAGAGAGAAGAGGAATAGGGAGAGAAGAGGGAGAAGGGGGAGAAGAGGAAGAGGGGGGAGAAGAGGGAGAAGGGGAAGAGGGGGAGAAGAGAGAGAGAAGGGGAAGAGTGGGAGAAGAGAGAGAAGGGGAAGAGGGGGGAGAAGAGAGAGAAGGGATAGAGGGGGAGAAGAGAGAGAAGGGAAAGAGGGAAAGAAGAGAGAGAAGGGGAAGAGGGGGGAGAAGAGAGAGGGAATAGGGGGTAGAAGAGAGAGAGAGAGAGCAGGAGGTGAGGGGATTTGAGAATAGAGAGAGAGGAGAAAAGAGGAGAGAATGAAAAATAAGGAAGGAAGAAATGAGGAATGGAGTGGGACATATACTCCAAAGAGATAAATAAATTGGTTAGAAACGTTAAAAAAAAAAAAAAAAAGGTACATGGTGTGAAAGACAAAACTCGTAAGAGAAGACATTGGGATGACATGGTAACATTTTATAGATATATTACTAGATTTAATAGGAGAAAAGAAAATTCTCAGAAAAAAAAACATTTACTTAATACTTAAGCATGGAAATAATTTGGTATTGTAAGCTTGCAGGAGTAATTTTCCAAAACATTATTCCCAAAACCAGTAGTAGATGTATGGAACATTCTTTCAGAATAAGTGGTAGGAGAAGTGAAAGGGCAAAAGAGACAAGAGTAGAGGATGTAGGGGGAATTAGATTGAGGAGCTATGAGCATTAGTAAATGTTTTTGTCTAGTAATAAAAATAGAGAGAGAGAGTAATGCAGATATGGGGCCATTGCTCAGTGTGCTTGGGGTTCATGCAAAGGAGAGTAGCCTGGCATTTTGGAGCTGGTCTGCACTACAGGATATTAGTTGTATAAGTTTGACAGTGTCCTTTCATGGTACCTCATATTCTGTTGTTTATTATCAAATACTGTTAGGGTATCTGTTGACATGATAATGATCAGTGTATGATAATTTCATTGCACACCAAGCTGCTACATATCATCTCTGAAGGTACCACTGGTGACTATGTCTTTGACATCCCTCTTAATTATATCACAGTGTGCCATAACTTCAATAACCTAGGACTGACGAACATTTCCAAGAAACACAACCAATCAAGTAATTTAGAAGATTTGTCTTGAGCAAGAACTGCCTGCAGAGTAATATTCTACTGTGCCTACATCAAAGCTATGGCGATCCACTGTGTCTATGCAGTAAAGTGGCCGTGACTAGTGGAGGGTGCTCCAGTCAAGGGCCACCGGTAACCTTATGTAATTAATAAGCACACACCTTAAACACTCACGTAGTGCACATACAATAAGGATCCATTTGAATATTAATCGATTAGCATTTGAAGTAAAACAATGCAATTTAACGCTTAACACATTTGAACTTTAGTGCTTAAGACATCAGCAGATCTGCTTCTCCCAAC
>JAPZIH010000493.1:0-21875 GCA_027410445.1 Discoglossus pictus
CATACCTAGAGGTCTCATCTAGAGCTTGTGTCTTGGGGAGGTGATTATCCAGAGACCAATCTTTCAGACAGTCTAAGATTAATGGAAAAGTGCACATTAAAGGAAAATAAACACATCAGCACCTGTCTTCTTAAAGGGACACTGAGTGTTTTGTTTCCATATACCTTATTTAACTAAGTTTAATTAGCAAATTAAGTTTTTCTCAATGCGATTTTCATATCAAATGTAAAGTTCACTTACTTGTAAGAGATACACAGAGTAACAGTTTCTCAGTGTCTGTATCCATCCCTTTCTCCTTGCAGGCTGCTATTTTGCTTACCTATGACCTGCAACACTGCATTTGTGACCTGCGGACCCTCCTACTTCTAGTGACATGCTGTGTGCTATAAGCTGCAAATAAAACAGCATGCTCACACTGCAGAATAATTTAAAATAATAGTTAATAACATATTGTATATTTTAAACTCCATGAACTTGGCCTTTATAGATATGAATATGTGAACCTGAGACTACAATGGCCTTATAAACAAAAACAGACATGAAAAAGCTTAGCAATAAATCATTTTGGACATTCAATTTAAAATTCAGATCCTTAATATGGATTGTTTAGTATGTTAAGATATTTTCTTTGTTGGGCCTGAAAGGGTGCAATGGAGACAGCATAGGTGGAGGGGCATTTGACGGGGTTCAGTTCAGGGTAGGGATTGGTGGATAAGGCCAAGGGGCGGGAGAGAGGAGGTGATATAGGGGAGTGTTTTCCTGTACTTTTTTCACCCAATCATTTGGAAGCAGTAGAAAAGCAGTTATCAGGATGGCTTCCCCAATAATAAATTCCCTTGTTGCCCAGCTAAGGGCCCAAGTGGCTATAAATGACCAGGATTGGCTCAATACATGGTTGGACACCATAAGGCAAGCTAATGCACAAGAAGATGAACAGGACCAGGCTGGAGAGGCAGTTGCTGGGTAGATTGAGCAGCAAAGTGGGCACCCAAGAAGGAGATCAAGGCCACATGAGGAGCTTAGCCCAATGCCAAGTACACACAGGAAGCATGTGGCAAATGGGGCAACGAGTGGTAAGCAGTCTGTGAAGAAGAGGGGAACTCCTGCGTCTCGTGGACACTCCCTGAGGAGGATGATTGTGACGAAAACTTCCCCCCTCTAGCTTACCTGAAGAAGAGGGAGGAAGTCCTGGTGGTCAAGAGCATCTTGGAAGCAAACAGTAAAGGCAGAGCAGCGCAGCGGGGGCTCATCGGATGTCCAGACTTATGAGCAGGGTGAAGAAGCTATTGCGTGTATCAATGCGCTAAAGAAGATCCGGCGCACTGTTGGGCTAAGCAGAGCGTCGTTGACGTTGGTAGAGGTTCCACGAGCAGCATCTGAGGTCTATAGAGGGATAAGGAGCAGGGGAGGAGCCGTTCAAGTAGCGCAACTGAGGTCTGCAGGAACAATGGAGCCAGAGAGCAGGGGAGATAGGATGGCATCATTTGAGAGGTCTGAGGTACGCAGGCAGGGTGAGTTGGGGCTAAGTAACATGAGCAGAGGGGGCAGCAAGGGGATAGGAGGAGGAAGGTTTTACCAGGAGGCAGTGAGGAGGATGTCATTAGAGGAAGGTGCTGTGAGTGGAGGCAGGGGCACAAGGGGAAAGCAGAAATGACTGGACAATGCAACAGCAACATCAGCTACAGCAAGTACAAGAGGCGCTAGGTGTTTTAGAGCATGAGGGCCACAATCTTGAGGAGGATGGAGAGAGCTGCAGTGAGCAAGCAATGAAGAGAGGGAACATGGAGGAACATCAGAGATGGAGCTCTGGGAATCTGAGCAGTGATTTGTCTACTGTGCCCTGTCCTATTTCTAAATTTCATGACCCAGGTGAAGGCTTGTCACACAGGAATGCATGGTCTGAGAATGATCTGCAAGAAGCACCATTGAGGATTCATGAGGAGTTGAGGCAAGCAGAAGACAGGGGTTCACCACACAGATCCATGAGACCTGAGCACAAAAGATCGGGAGTTACACCATTGGATGTTACACATAGAAGGGGTAAGGACCAAAGGCACAAGGATTCTTGTTATTATTCTTCCAGGAGGTCACTGGCAAGAGAAAGCAGGAATAGGCTGTCTGCCTCACTACACCACAGGGGCAGATATCATGTGTCACCGAGAAGGAGCCCACGTTTGGGCAGAGGTTCTCCGGCTGGTTCTACTGATTATGGTGAGCATAGGAGAGGAGGAAGGAGAGTAGATAGAAATTACTATAGTTACAGGCAGGACAGTGATCAGGAGAGAGGACTGCCCTCAAGGGAAGAAAGGAGGGTACAACATTCAAGGTGGGAGAGATCAGAGCGGATGGCTACCAGGACCAATCAAAGCCCACCTGTTCAGCAGGGAATGTGCAGAAGTAGAGACAGGTGTAGGGAACATGCAGCATCAGGACTGACAGCCCCCTTGTCATCCACAGTCAGGAGGCAGGTAACACTGAAACTTCAGATAAGGTTACGGTGTAGGGTTTTGTTCATGGTTTGAAGGGTTTGTTAGCTAGATTTGATAAATCTCATAGTATTGGCCCCAGGGTGGCGGGGCAGAACGTACAGGCCAATATTCCAATAGTGCAAGGGGTTGCGGTGCCAGAGGTGGAGGTAGTGACTACAGAAGAGGGGACTGGAGCAGGTAAAGTTAGTGCTAAAGCAGGGGATGGGGAGGGAGTGATTAAGGTAGCAGATACGCCATTAAAGAAGTCGGCAATGTGCTCGATTGGGCCAATAGGGGAGCATGTAGCCAAAGAGTTAAAAGAAAACACTTAGAAAAGGGAGCTCATAGAAATATTCTCGCTGATCCCTTTGGATAACTTAAAAATGAAGCATGATGAGAAGAAAGAGGACGCAAAGAAAGAGGAGGAGGAGTGTAGAAGGAGATATAAAAAGATTCCAAAAACATTTTGCAGTGGGTTACAAGCATATGTCATATTTGCTAGTATAGTGGGAGAGAGGACCCCTGAATATTACTCTGCCTTATTCTGCTATTGGGAGGAGATAGAAGGGTTACATCGGACATATGGCGGATTAGCTTGGTGGGCATATAATGAGAAGTTTAGGCAAAAATTTGCAGTCAGGCCAGATATGCAGTGGGATGACAGGGATATGGGAGCTTGATTACAAATAGTGACTCCACTGTGTCCAACATCAGGGATAGGGCAGAAGCGATTGACTACTGGCACAGGAAATAAGGAGGGGTTTGTTTTGCATTCAATGACTGCAGAAATGCATACTGTTACGACCGCATATTTTGGGGGTCTACGCTCACCCCAAGTCTCTCTACGGGCCGCAACTGTTTGTTCAGATCTCAACACCAGCAGACACTTCAGATGACAGCATCATTTCTGAAGAGGCAGGCACCATCAGACCCCTTTTCTTAGGATCTCAGAGTCACACACCATGTACCTTTGATTAGTACAAGCAGACTCTGACACCACCTTTCTTTAGTGTGTCCAAAATTAGACTGGCTACTACTTTATTTTTAGATGACAAAAAACACCAAAGACCTTCCCCCAGTTCTAGCCCATCCTCCTTGGCAAATAGCTTGCTACCCCCCCTCACCCACATGATTTCCAGATGTATAGAGGGGTCTGACTTTCTTCTATTTACCCATTTTTCTCCTCTTACAGAGCCATAAAACTAGCTCCCCCCTTCATGACTAAAGCCAGAGCCTTCACACATGGCTGATCGCTTGGCCATATAAATTCTTTAAATTGTCACATAAGTGACTGCATTAACTTTATTATTTAAGCATAGCCCACTATCCTATTTCTAACAGAGATACAGTATTCCAATGTAAATCAATGACAGCACCACATGCACCCACCACATCCATGACACACTACATGTATGCACCACACCCATGATACAACAGCCAAGCAAGTCGCCAGCACCCTCCAACCACACATATAACAACCGATTAACCCCAAACAGTCCAGTGGGCCCTTCTATTCATAACAGCTAATGCAGTCACTTATGTGACACATACCCTCTTTTTTAATGTTTCATGAAAGGGAAGCTTCAGAAGCTGGGAGAGGTGAATATAAAAGGGGATGAGCCCAGAGTAGTTAGAAGAGATGGTGGGTTGGTTAAATCAGTAAGGTAGATTAGCAGATAGGAAGGAGGATGCACAGTTATTGTTTGAAGAATTCCCTAAAGGTTTTGTGATCCCTTCAGTAATTAAACTCTTTGGAAGTCGTCCTCCCAATATAAAATCAGCATGTATCACTGAAGAGGAGGTAGAATGGCAGGTCCTTTTGACACACCCCTCTAGATAACTTAATGGTGTCCCCATTAGGTTTGGTGTCAAAGAAGGAGGAAGGTGCTTTCAAGCTCATACACCACTATTCCTACCCTAAGGGGTCCTCAGTAAATTATGAGATAGATAGGGACCTATCATCTTTTACTTACACATCATTTAAACAAGCATTAAAGTTAGTAGGTAAGGCAGGCAATGGAGTGTTGCTAGCCAAGGTGGACATCAAATCAGCCTTTAGGTTGCTGCCATTGCACCCAGACTCTTATTTACTAGGATGTTAAATTTTGGGAAAGTACTTTGTGGATTTATGTTTGCCTATGGGGTGCTCTATTTCCTGTGCATATTTTGAAAAATGTAGTAGTTTTTTACATTGGGTAGTGACAAAGCAGGCGGGATTATATTTGGTTGCTTATTAACTAGATGATTTTCTATTTGTGGGTACATCAGTTTGCCATACTTTACTTAGTACGTTTCATGGTATGGCACAGGAATTTGGTATTCCTATAGCAGAAGAAAAGTTGGAAGGCCCTTGCACTTCTTTAAGTTTTCTAGGGATTCAAATTGATTCAGTGGCATTTGAATGTAGACTGCCAGTCAAAAAAATGTAGGATTTAAAAAGGAATTTGTTGGCTGTTAAGGCGGCTAAAAAGGTCCCATAGAAGGTAACGCAGTCATTGTTAGGCAAACTGAATTTTGCGTGCAGGATTATTCCAATGGGCAGGATATTTTCTAGGTGTTTGTCTTTGGCCACAGCGGGTTTTACAAAGCCACATCACCACATAAGAGTAACAGTGGAACTCAGGGTAGATCTGAGCCCAGGGTACATGTTTCTTAAGCATTAATGGATCCACGATGATACTGTCAATATGGTGCTAGAATTGTATATGGATGCGCAGGCACTTCTGGTTTCAGAGTTTATTTTAGAGGTAGGTGGTGCGTGAGGCCCACCATGTCTCCTCCCTCCTTCCCCCTTATCCTCCTCCTGCTCTTTTCCTCCTCCCTTTCCCCCTTTCCAATCCCCCCTCTCCCTCCAATGACCTCCCGTTCGCCTATCTTACTGTAAGGGAGAGGGCGTAATTGGAGAGGGGGAAAGGGAGGAGGAGGATAAGGGTGGGCGAGAGAGGATGAGGAGAAGGATAAGGAGGAAGATAAGGGGAAATGGAGGAGGAGGATAAGGAAAGAAAGGGAGAAAGAGGAGGATAAGGGGGAAGAGGGGGAAGACACAGGAGGGAGAGGGCGGTAAGAGACACAGGAGAGGGTGAGCAGGGCAAAGAGACACACAAGAGAGGGAGGTGGAAGAGACACTCTCTCTCCCCCCCTTCCTCCCTCTATCTCTCTCAATCTCAATCTCTCTTTCTCTATCCCTCTCTCTCTCTCCCTCTCTCTCTTTTTCTCCCTCCCTCTCTTTCTCTCTCTCTTTCACAGTTTCTCTCTCCCTCTCTCTCTTTACCTCCCTTTCTCTATCTCTCCCTGCCTTGCTCTCCCTCTCCGCTATCTCTCCCTCTCTCCCTCCCTCTTTTTCTCTCTCACTTTTTTCTCCCTCTCTCCCCCTCCCTCTCACTCTCTCACTCATCCACTATGTCTATCACCCTTCCCCTCTCTCCCTCCCTTACTCCCTAACCTTCTCTCTCAGTCTCTCTCTCCATCCTTCCCTTTCTATCCCTCCCTCCCTCTCTCCTTCCCTCTCACACTCTCTATCCCTCCCTAACTCTTCCTCTCATTTTGTCTTCCCCTCCCTCTCTCTCTCTCTCCCCCCTCTTCCTCCCTTTGACTCACTCTCTCTCTCTCCCTCATTCTTTATACCGGTCTCTTTCTCCATCCCTCTCTCTTTATCTTTCCCTCTGACTCTCTCTCTCTCCCTCCCTCTCCGTTTTTCTATTTCTCTCCCTCCCTTGCTATCCCTCTCTCTCTCTCTCTCTCTCTCTCCCCCTCTCTGTCAGTCTCCTTCCCTCTCTTTCTCTCTCTCTCACTCACTCTCTATCTCCCTTTTTTCTCTCACTATCTCTTTCCCTCCTCTCTCCCTCTCTCTTTGTCACTTTCTGCTTCTCTCCCTCTCTCTCCTTTCCTCCCTCTCCCCCTCTCTCCCTCCCCCCTCACTCACCCTCTCTCACTCTCCAACCCTCTTACTCACTCTCCCTCCCTCTCTCTCCCCCCACCTCCCTCCCTCCCTCCCTCACCCTCTCTCACTCTCCCACCCTCTCACTCACTCTCCCTCTCTCTCCCCCCACCTCTCTCCCTTTATCTTTGTCTTTTGGCGGTCTTCCGAGTTACAGGCTTGAAAAAAATGGCGGCTGTTAAAGCCATAACATTTTCAAAGTCTTGCGTGCCTCGCGATGATGGCTAAAGGCCTACAGCCTTCAGTGCTCATCGTGGGCCTCGCCATGAGCACCTTTGGCGCACATGTAGACACTTTTTCAATGTCTTGCCTTCCTTGTGGTGAGCGCCAAAGGCCTACAGCATTAGGTTCTCATTGTGAGGCTTTTTCACTTCCCTCTACTCATCTCTCTATGTCCTTCCTCTTTCATTGCGCAACCTGTCCAACCTCTCACTATCTCTCCCTCACTTATCCACTCCTCATATCCCCTTCCCCCATCTGAATGTCTAAAACAAGTTAAAAAAACATGTTTCTAGTTCAGAATTCCGATAAAAACAGTTCTTACACTGCATTCTGGGAAGCTGGGCAGGGATATGCAAATGTGCCCACAAATACCTCACTCTTCAAACCATAGCCCATTTTAAACATGGTTTCATGTAAGCTTATGCCTGCTGTATTACACAGCTTTTATGCAATGCCAAAGTTTGTATTATACACATGCTGGAAATACTATGCACGTACAGCTGTTTGAAGCTAACTGGCTATCATCAGCGTGGAGCGGGATCTTAGCTTGTGTTGTGGACCGTATGAATAATTTAATGGAATGGTAATATATTTATTTTAAATATATTATATTCCATGTTCTAAACAAAAGTTGAATGGGTTTATAATTTATTAAATGGGTCAAAACAGAATATATATAATAGAATGAACTGGCTCAGACGTTTCATCCAGATTTGTATTCTACAAGAGACCTAGACAAGGTTGTCCTTTATCTCCTACATACAGACAACATATAGTCAGAAAGTTATTTAATGCATCCTCACCTTAGCTTGTCTTCTGTCAAAATATTCTTCCTTTGGTAGAAGAACAGAAAAATGACCCCTTTTATAATCTGTAAGAAACATCACACCACAAAAAAAAGAGAAATTAGACGTATTTTGATACATTTGTCTATTTCTGAAATGTGTTATTAACACATAAGCAAAACATCCCTTTTTAATTTTCTGCAGAGCATCTACAGTATTTCACTATATCTCTGGTTGAAATGTTGGTAGAGGAATGAAAGAAAAATGAGAAAAAGTACAACCACCTTTAGCTAATTATGAAGAAGAAATATAAATGAGGATTTTGTTACTAGTGGTTGTATGAATAATAATAATAATAATAATAATAAAATAATAATCATTCTTTTGCATTGTCTTAATAGTGTTTTTGCCTTGTACCGAACCTGTATAGTGGTATGGAATATATTGATGTGTTACAAATAAAGGATGATAATAATAATAATACTTAATGTCTGTTCTTATCTCATTGAAAAAAATATTTTAAATTGTACATTTAGAGCAAAGTACAGTAAGCAAATATGGATCACCTATGGGTCATATTATAGTTATGTACTTTATCAACACATATGAAGGTTACCTGTCATAATCATTAGTTTTTCAACCTATGTAAACTTCTAAAGGATTGACAGATAGTGAACGGCAGACAAATATTGCTTGAATTTATTTTTTAAAACTCAAAATGCTAAAACCGACTTTTAAAAACCAATGTACAAGAAATGACCCAGAGATTCCTAGGTCAGAGAGAATTATCATAGGATCACTGTTCAATAGCTCTAATAAAAACCCAGGGGAGGGGGGTCTGCTTTGCCCCCAATACTCCTGCCTTCAGCTTCAGCCTCAAGATTATGAGGGTGAGGGCTTCCCTGTACCTGGTGGTCATATCAGGATCATCAGCAGGAGCTTTAGAAACATGGGATCGCAGGATCAACATAATTGTACAAATTGCTCTTCAGTGAATTGAAAAGGCCCAGGAGACCAATCCTACACACAAATCTCACTTAGTTCATCTGGCCTCCTCTTCTAGGATTGCAGAAGAGGTACAGGATGCAGATCCAATCCAGTTCTTCAATTCCCTTCTCATAGGATAGCAGCAGAAGATCAAGATACCAAAGTAATTATAGCCCATTGAAAATAATAAAAGTTTTCCCTCTAAATGAAACACTTTATGTATATGTGTCCCAAACAGAGCATAATCTTTGTTGCTTATTTCTCCTTTTTATACACTTCCATACAATGAAACAATGGTATATAGGCCAGCCCTGAACCAATCAGCATTGGGCCACTTCCTTAGATAAACACATGTTTGACACCCTGTGTGTCCCAGGTCTATCTTCAATGACCTGGTGCCAGTCTTTCTCCTTCCCCACCTAGGTGCCAAGGGGTCTATGGCCCCAGCCATTTTCTACCTCTGGGCAGGATCTGGACACAGCAGAAGTTGATTAGGTAGTGTGACTGCTGGAGACTGGAGAGTGTCTGAGTGATGGGTCTGGTTCTAACCTGAGTAGGGAAACAATTTTATTAGCTTAATGCAATAGTTGCACCCTAAAACTCAGTCTACACAGTAAATTACAATGCATTCTGGGAAGCTGAGCAACTCCATGCTGATGATAGCAAGTAAGCTTGAAACATCTGTATGTGAATAGGATTCCCAGCTTGTTTATAATCCAACCTTGGCTTTGCATAAAAGCTGTGTAATGCAGCGGGCATAAGCTTAAAGGAAGCCATGTTTAAAATGGTTTATGGATTGAAGAGCAAGGATTTTGTAAGCACATTTGCATGTCCCAGCTCAGCTTCCCAGAATGCATTGAAATAATTTTCTTGGAATTCTGAGTTTGAAACATGTTTTTTTAACTTGTTTTTGACATTCAAATGTGAACACAGATGTACTATTTATTTAGTATACCACTGTACGGTGGAGGGCTTCTATCGCTCTTTTGCCCACCATATATTAGATGATTGTTATGGTGAACTATATATATATATATATATATATATATATATATATATATATATATATACATATACACATATATACACATATACACATATACACAATTAAAATAGTTTTTTGCCATGAGAGAGAAGAATGAAATAAGAAGCTCTATCTTCAGTGTACACTCACATGCCAATAAAAAGAGAAGTCAGACATATACATTATACATATATATTATAAATATACATTATACATTATACATATACATTATATATATACATTATACATATATATTATACATATATATTATACATATACATTATCTCCTCTAGCTATTTCAGTTTGTTGCTATTGGCACATTACTAGAGTGTCTCTTGTTATCTCTCTGCACGGTCTCTTTAATAAGGGAAGTGGTACTGAGTACTGATATTACTGATAATACTCAGTAACAAGAGGAAGTATTGAGTAACCACAAGGGCAGCAAGGCGTTTGTATGCCCACATTCTTAACAGAACAATGTAAATGATCTAATTAGGGTAGAATTGAAAATGAAACCTACTAATAAAAATATTATTATTTGTTTGTTATTAACATTCTCAATTAGTTCTACATGAGTGTTGCTTTGTTAATCAGTCATTTCTTTTCAAGATTAGATGGACATCCAGCCCTGTCAGAGCCTGTCCTGATAATGTGCAGTCAGAAGGTCACCTACAGTGCCTTGCAAAAGTATTCACCCCCTTGGCATTTTTTGGATTTTTTCCTCACAACCTGGAATTAACATGGATTGTTTGAGGATTTGCATCATTTAATTTACAGAACATGCCCACAACTTTGAAGATTTATTTTTATTGTGAAGCAAACAACAAATAGAACAAAATAACAGAAAAAGTCAATGTGCATAACTATTCACCCCCTAAAGTCAATACTTTGTCTAGCGACCTTTTCACAGCTCCAAGTCGCTTTGGATAAGTCTCTATGAGCTTGCCACATCTTACCACTGGGATTTGTGCCCATTCCTTCTTGCAAAACTGCTCCAGCTCCTTCAAGTTGGATGGTTTGCGCTTGTGAACAGCAATCTTTAAGTCTGACCATAGATTTTCTATTGGATTGATGTCTTTTTAAAAAAATGGTTTTATGTACCGTATATATTTTTCTCATTTCACTTTACCAACTTAGACTATTGTGTTCTGATCCATCACATAAAATTCAGATTAGCAAAACATTGAACTTAAGGCTGTAATGTAACAAAATAGGTAAAAAGTCAAAGGGGTGAATACTTTTGCAAGGCACTGTACATAACTGTCTTTTTTTTACTCTGTATCTTGCTCTTTAAATAATTGTTAAGCCACATTGGATGATATTTACTCCTTTTACTTTTATTTCCACATGGTATATGCCGATGTGTATGTATATTAAGTAAGGATTTAAAATTTGTCCATTTATGTTCAGTGTTTTTACTTATCAGTTATCTGTCCCAGTCTATACTTTGTATTGCTGCCCTTAGACCGTTAAAAATCTGCCCTTTTTAAAATTAAGAGTTTTCGATAGCCCCTTACAGTTTTGTTTTTTTAATTCAATCTCAAATAAGACTGTGTTGTGATCACTGTTTCCCAAAGGTTGCCCTATTTCAACATTTGATACCATATCAATATTATTTGTGATGACTAAATCTAAAATAGCTTAATTTCTAGTAGGCTCTTGTATAACCTGGGCCAGATAATGATCCCTGAGTGTACTCAAGAACATGCTCCCGTTATCTGAACTGCTGGTCTCATTTATCCAGTTTATTTCAGGGTAATTAAAGTCTCCCATTATTACAACTTCCCCGTGCTTAGCTGCATTTCCAATCTGTAACAATAATTGTATTTCCTCACTTTCAGCTATATTTGGGGATTTATCGCATACTGCTACTAATATTCTTTTGGAATTTGCTGCTCCGCTATTTAACTCTACCCACAAACATTCAACTTTATCACTAGGTCCTCCATAAATATCTTCTCTGACTATAGGCTTAAATTCAGGCTTAACATACAGACAAATCCCTCCTCCTCTTTTACCATTGCCTCTATCTTTCCTAAATAGGTTATAACCATCCAGATTAACAGTCCAGTCATGAGATTCATCCCACCACGTTTCGGTAATGCCTACTAAATCCCATTATTCATTCATTGGTAATAATTCTAACTCTCCCATTTTTCCTGGCAAGCTTCTGGCATTAGTATGCATACATCATATATCAAGTACCCAAGGAATTTTATCATATTTGTGGTTCAGTCTTTCAATCGTGTCCGAATCTCTGTGACCCTATGGACTGCAGCACATGCAGCTAGGCCTCTGCCAGTGCTTTTATAAAATGTTTGCATGTCAGAGATACTGGAGTGGGTTGTCAGTTCCTTCTGTAGTGGATTGGGATTTGTCCAACTTCACTGCTATCACCTGCCCACCTACACTGGCCCTTAATGGTATTGCTCACAGCTTCATTGAAGTACACAAGCCACCTCATCAACACCACTAAGCAGATGTTGGAATGGTCATGCATATGCCATTATGGGAAATCATGCTGCAAGATGCTGGGAGCCATTACAGATACACGACATCATGCCATTGCAAAACATATACATCAAAATGGCTGCCATATTAATCTTTTCTCCTTCACGGATGCTCTAATATGGAGCCTGAAAATGTATATCTTTGCATATACAATATAGCTGACAGCTTCATTGAAGTCCACCAGTTCCCTCACCAACACCACTTAGCAATACTGAATGGAACCAGGGGAGCATACACCACACTAATCTACTCTAACCCATCATGAAGGGCTGCGATAACACATGGAGGGGTTGCAGAGGAACGTGGAGCAACAGTCAACTCATCTCCATCAGGGGTAATCTCTGCTACACCCATCCTGGAAAGTCCCACGTCAGTGGCTATGTGTCAAATTCTCTAGCCATTCTCATTTGGTGACCTCCCATTCTGTTCTGCTATTCATCAATTGGCATTCGTGTGGATTGCTAAGTGTTGGTGGTGAAGGGGTTTGTGTACCTGAATTAAGGTGTGAGTTATACCATGTAGGGCCTGTGTAGGTGGGCAGGTGCTAACATAGAGGTCAGACAAATCACGGTCAACTGGAGAAGGAACTGGCAACCAACTCCAGTATCTTTGGCATGCAAACCTGCTGGAAGAGCACAGGCAGAGACATAGCTGAATGTGCTGCAGTCCATAGGATCACAGAGAGTCAGACACAACTGCAGGACTGAACAACAGATATTAAAATGTTCCTCGGGTACTTGATCTATGTTATGTGGCGCTGACATTTGGCCACTATTTGTTGTCCCAATATAGATGTGATGAGTGAGATGTATATGAGATGATCTTTGTAAAGGGTACACATTATAGGCTCTATTAGTGTGAAGGGGTTAATATGGCAGCCATTTTAATTTCTTTGTATTGAAATTTAACGGAGTAGTGTGTCTTTATTAGCTTTCAGCAAGTATCAGCATTCCTTGTCAGATTTGCATATGTATGACCATTACAACCTTTGCAATATTTGATATGTGGCACTTGTTGTGCATGTCATTCTAATGCCCTCTATTACTTTCCCCATGTTGTAAAGTGTATTGGTGTCTTTATTTTTAAATTTACGTTGTCTGTAAACCCTTTGTGGGTCCTATTTGGTACCCGTGAGATTTGCGCCTCCATTTTGCATTTGCAAGCTTGATTTGCGCAACGTTGTTATGCGATTTTGTCAATTGAATAGCTATTTGAGATTTTCGTGATCCAACGTCTTGCGTCCTTGACCGATCAAAGGCTTCAGAGTGTGGTAAGCTCCGAATTGTCCATTTTCGCACGGCCGACAATCCGAGCTCACAAAAAGACACCAACATAATAGCAAATTTGCCTGCGATTTCCACTTGCGACCTCAGATCTCAAATTTGTAACAATTGAATGAGGCTGTATATTGGTAAGAGCCAATGTGCCCACCCTGTGTCTGTAAGAGCCAATGTGCCCACCCTGTGTCTGTAAGAGCCAATGTGCCCACCCTGTGTCTGTAAGAGCCAATGTGCCCACCCTGTGTCTGTAAGAGCCCAATGTGTCAACCCTGTGTCTTTAAGAACCTAATGTGCCCAGCCTGTGTCTGTAAGAGTTAATATGCCAAGCCTGAGTCTGTAAGAGCCAATGTGCCCAGCCTGTGTCTGTAAAAAGCAATGTTTCCAGCGTCGGTACAAACTAATATGCCCTGCCTGTGTCTATAGGAGCCCAATGTGCCCAACCTGTGTCTGTAAGAACCTAATATGCCCAGCCTGTGTCTATAGGAGCCCAATGTGCCCAACCTGTGTCTGTAAGAACCTAATATGCCCGGCCTGTGTCTATAAGAGCCCAATGTGCCCAACCTGTGTCTTTAAGAACATAATGTGCTCAGCCTGTGTCTGTAGCAAGCAATATGCCATCCTGTGTCTGTAGGAGCCAATGTGCCCAGCCTGTATCTGTAAGAGCCCGATGTGCCCAACCTGTGTCTGTAAGAGATAATGTGTCAAGCCTGTGTCTTTACGAGTTAATATGCCAAGTGTGAGTCTGTAAGAGCCAATGTGCCCAGCCTGTGTCTGTAAGAGATAATGTGTCAAGCCTGTGTCTATAAAAGGCAATGTTTCCAGCCTGTGTCTATAAGAACCTAATGTGCCCAGCCTGTGTCTGTAAGAGTTAATATGCAAAGCCTTGTGTCTGTAAGAAGCAATGTGCCCAGCCTTTTTCTGTAAGAGCTAATGTACCCAGTTTCCTATATATTGTTGGGTAAGTTCTATATCTTCCCTACGTAAGACTCTGATGCTGGGAAAAATTGAAGGCACAAGAAGAAGGGGACGACAGAAGAGGAGATGAATAGATGACTATCACTAAAGTAATGAACATGAACTTGATGGAGTTAAGAAAGGCAGTGACTGAGAAATGTACCTGTTTTGCTGTGGTCCATAGGGTCACAGAAAGTCAGACTTGACTGAATGACTGAGCAACAGCAACAACATTCTATATCTCTCCAGCTATCTAATACCTTGAAACCCAATACCTTATGTATTATTGTGTGAGTTCTACATCTACTCATTTATTAGATAATATTGAAATGGACAAAATGAAACCTACAAAAATAACTGTAATTATAATTTGACCACTGCACTCATTAAAACTAAAAATTAGCCTAAGCATTGAAGATAAGTCCTATGATCTCAATGGAAATTCCTGCCTGGAAGTCTCTCTTGTAAATTCCCTGTACTAAATGTTCCACTATAGATAGGAGGCAAAAGAAAGAATTGGATGTTTGTATGTTAGTAAAAATCCATCCATTGCTAAAATAGTTCCAATGAAAACAGATTATATATCTACACATTTGATATCATATTTAGAAATGCTCTGCTGCCAGTTTTCAGTACATAAGTAAACCTCTTGCAGACTGTAACATTTGGGAATGGTAATACGATTCCCTTCCCTAATGTCCTTTTGGGAACCTCACAAGTTTGTCAGTCCATGGCTATAACAACTAAGCATGCTGAGAATTAATTGTCCTTCATAAATCCTAACGGCCGTTTCACCACTCTGGCAGTTTTCTCAGAGGCTATGTGTAAACTGGCAGTATACACAGTCTATGAGAAAACCTACAGAGTGGTGAAATGGCTGTTAGGCTTTATGAAGTAAAATATGTATATCATTCATTTATTAGATACCTTCATACCCAATTCCATATATATTATTGTGTAAGCTCTACATCTTTCCATGAGTCAGGTACCTCGGTAGCCGATACCAATTGTATTCTTGCCTAGGTTGCATATCTTTCCAGTTGTCTGATACTTTGATAACAGTTTTGAAAGGCCAAGCTGTCTGATATCTTGATACCTGATTCTCTATGTTATCTTGTAATTTCATCTCTTCCCCTCTTGCATACCTTAACACCCAATTCCTTATATTTATGTGTTCTTCATCTCTTACGCACTGATACCTGAACACCCAACGACATTGTGTTCATGTGTTATACTATATCACTTAATCTTCCTGATTGTACCATTTTTATTATAATAACTGCTAAAGATGGGATAAAATATACTCTGGCAAGTGACTGTCAGATAGACTATGGATACAAGTAATGAAGACGAAGACAGCCTCAACTAGGCACAAAGAAAACATATTTAGAGTACTGAGCCAACACAGTAAGAGATCAGAATTATTGAGACCCAGGTAGAACAATAGTCATGTTATCATCACGATGCACAGACACAAATAATCATGCAGCAAAAACGAATTAAATCATCACATTACACAACCTTCGTTTCAGTGATGATTTCACATCTTCATTTTTTAAGCTATAAATTATTGGGTTTAACACGGGGACAGCAGCCGTGTTGAAGAGAGATAAGAATTTATTAGACTGTGAGCTGTCCTTCATGTCTGGATTTACATATTGGCAGATAAGAGTCACATAGAGAAGAACAACGACTGTGAGGTGTGAGGAACATGTGTAGAAGGCTTTACTCCTACCGGTGCTGGATTTGATTTTAAGGATAGTGAAGATAATAAATACATATGAGGTGAAGGTGAGGAGAGGTATACAAATAGCATTGAGTGCTGAATTAAATAAAAATGAAAGATCTAAGAAATGTGTGTCACTGCAAGTAATTCTTATAATTGGTCCAATGTCACAGAAGAAGTGGTTTATCTCCCTGGATAAGTAGCAAGTGAAATTTGATAATAAAATAAAATACGATGTAGTTTCTAGGAAACCCAATAGCCAACAGAAACTGGCCAACAGAACACAAACTCTCCAGTTTATGACCATGTGATAAGTCAAGGGGTTATAGATGGCAACATACCGGTCATAACTCATGGCTGTCAGAATATACAGCTCAGAAACTGTTAATGATGAAAACAAATAAAATTGTGTGAGGCAACCAAGACGAGAAATTGTATTATCTCCTAATAAAAAACGAGAAAATACATTATGTAGAGTGACAGTAGAAGAGGACATGTATATGGTTGCCAAGTTCCCCAGAAAGAAGTACATGGGGGTGTGCAGGTGATGGTCCAGGCAGATGAGCAGAAGAATGGTCATGTTACCACCAAGAGTGAGGAGATAAATGAGAAGAACCAGAAGGAAGATTGGAACATGAAGCTCAGGAACATCAGAGATCCCCCTCAATGTGAAATAGGAAACTATACTTTGGTTTGTAAGATCCATGATCAATACTGGAATATTGGATCTAGGTGAGAATGGTTGAGCTGTTTTCATTCCTATCATTAGTTTCTATTATTTCAAGAGCAAATCACACATCCATGGTGCTAGGGGTACATTAAACATATGGATAAAATTATATTATAAAGACTTTGACAATAAGATATGGCAGCACATTTGTAAATAAATACTGGTACAAGAGCAGATGGAAGCTAAACAACAAAAATTGTTTGAGTAAACAAAGATACAATTACAATGACACTGGACAGAGTGCTGGTATGTTAATATAAAAGATAAATGAAGAGAAGGTTGTAGTGGACTTCAAGAAGACTTAAAACCCATATTACAAAAAGGCAATTATAGGGACCACTACTTGAGCTTATTATGAAGATCTCTTTGTACTGTGTTGTAAGGTGGAAAATACAGAACAAGCTGTAGATATCTGATGAATGGAGATAATGATAATGTTAATCTAAGATGCCTTTTATAGGATTTATGGACCCATAATCTCTAACCCCACTGCCAACAATGATATTACAATAGAAGTTAGTAGGGTCAAACACACTTAAGGAATGTAATAATTATTGGGATAACCATAAGGCTATGATGAGTATTAATTAAGCCAAACATGTAGGTAGATAGAATGGGCATACTAGATAAGTTGTATTGATTCCTATCTGTCAACAAATCTTTTCCCTGAATCAAAGAGAAAGAAAGAAGGATGAACGCTAGACATCAGAGGGCAACAGAGAGAGAAAGACATACAAAAATAAGGAGAGAAATACAGAGTGACTAAATTACAAGGGAAAGTGAGTCCAATGATAAATCATTAGGTCTCCTCACAATACACAAGATATGTATAAATACCAGATTAGAGTGACATGAGTACCCTCCTGGATAAGCCCAGCAGAAAGGTGCCATGATGATAGTGACACATATACAGGGATATAAATATGGCTTCTCCCCTACCTGCTACTGATCCTGCTGCTTACATTGGATATAACTTACACAGGGCTGAGGACTTTATTATCTGTCAGTAGATCTGGGACAATGTCTCTGAGGGGCTGGGAAGCTCAGGAGATGTAATTGAGGTGTAATGTAGAAAAATTGTTTTGTAAGTTTAATGATGAAATATTTATAAAAGTTACATGTTATCAGACATAAATATAAATTCCAGGTCTCAAAAGAGATTTATAGAGTTGCATTCAGGGAATAATGATGTCATGGTCTGGAAACGTCTTATATTAAACTGCATACTAAATAATATAGAAATAAAAAATATTAAAGCTGAATATTCAATTTTTTTTAAGACTCAAAATATGATGTTTAGAGTTTTAAGTAGCTCTAATGTGATTCTTGTATTAAAAAAAAAACAATTATGGGCCATTTTCCAAAGTCCTAGTGGGGCAACTTGATCAAACTGATGTTGGATTTGGGGAAGGATGGAAATTATCAGGATAACATAGGGTAAAAATAAATGATAATCCGGTACCTACACCTCATTTCATAAAGGTAGATCACATTCCTCACACAGATCATATTAGACAGATAGATATACTGTATGGATAGATATATAGATAGATAGATAGATAGATAGATAGATAGATAGATAGATAGAGATACAGAGATAGATACTGTAGACAGACAGATAGATAGATAGATAGATAGATAGATAGATACAGAGATAGATAGAGAGATATTTACATAAACTCATTATAAGAGTTAGTTCAATTTTCACACCAAGGGTTTTCATGGAAGAATATTTCAATGAACACATTATACATCCTTAGTGGGCATATTAGAGGGAAAGGTTTACTGGACTTCAAACTGTCCGTGGGCAGTAAGTACTGACAGATAAGAGTCAGATAGTGAAGAACAATGACGTGTGAGGAACACAAAATGTTATGTCTCCTAGTAATTGATAACAATATAAAACAATCTACTGAACCTACCTGTGCTAGTAAACCTACCGTAGCACTAAAAACTAGAGTAGAAATACTATGGGCCCCATTCAATTCCAAGCCTGTAACTGCGAGTGAGTTGGTTGGCTCCAGTTCCTCTCTGATTACAATGCTATTCATTTGCCAAAGGGCACGAGTTAAAGGCTTGAGCCTCAAGCCCGTAAAGCCTGTTTTCACCAGTAACGATTCCGGGTATCCGATCCAAAAAAATTGCACCAAAATCCGACAAGGCCATAACTTGCGATTCCGACGCAGGTCAATTATCCAATAGGAAGCGAAGGACGCCATGCAATGCCGCAGGAAATGGTTTAAATGCTTGCATAATTCATAAATCTGTGACTATGCTGTTGTTGAACAAGTGAACACACTAGTTTAGGCATTGGTGGGATATTGAGCGAGAAAAAGAGAGAGATTGAGAGAGATAGAGAGTGCTAGAGAGAGATAGAGAGTGTTAGAGAGAGTGAGTGAGAGTGTTAGAGAGAGAAATAGAAAGTGTTAGAGAGAATGAGTGAGAGTGCCAGAGATAGAGTACTAGAGAGAGATAGAGACTGTTAGAGAGAAATAGAGAGTGTTAGAGAGAGCGAGTGAGAGTGCCAGAGAGATAAATAGAGAGTGTTAGAGAGAATGAGTAAGAATGCCAGAGAGAGAGTGCTAGAGAGAGATATAGAGTGCTAGAAAGAGAGATAGAGAGTGCTACAGAGACATAGAGAGTGCTAGAGAGTCATAGAGAGTGATAGATAGAGATATAGAGAGTGATAGAGATAGATAGAGAGTTATAGAGAGTGAGTAGAGGAGAAGAATCAGGAGAGGATGAGAGTGAGGAGAGAGAGGGAAACACAGGAGGGGGAGAATGAGGAGAGTGAGGTGAGGTATGGAGAGAGGGATAAGAGGCAGCACGCCAGGGAGGGGAGGTACAGGTGGAGGAGCGCAGGAGGGGGGAGGGATATGTCCCCAGATGTAGGCACACAAGATGTAGGAGCAGAGGGTCAGTGGCTTGATCCCAGTGGGGAGGTAGTGAGGATGAGGGGATGGCCACAGGGAGAGAACAGGGAGGCCAGGAACCCCAGTTGGTAGGGCAACAGATTGTGCAAAAGCAAAGGGCCCACAATTATACTGACGAGGAGACAGAAACCCCCCCTCAGGGAAGTCCTAGCCCACCATAGTATCATTCATGATGGTAGGAATGTGACGCCTAGTGCTAAGACACGTGCCTGAAATGAGGTGGCTGGAGTTGTGGCTTCATTGGGGCTTCAAAGAAGAGAATATGATGACATCAAGATGAAGGTGAAGAAGAAGATGTCAGTGAAGGTCAGAGCAACCCGTGGACTAGCCGCCTACATGTCACTGAATTTTACTGGCGATTAGATTGTCCTGCATATTTAGTGGGTTAGGGTGGGGGTTAAGGTAAGGGTTTAGGATTAGGGTGAGGGCTAGGGCATTTGGATTATGGTGAAAATATTGTGTATATAATAGCGGCAGCGCCATCTAGCAGCCCCTTGCTGAAACTGCTGCTGCCCGCATTCATGGTCATATAACAGGAAAGACCCCAGCCAGGATCCACAATGATCATGATACAGGTCAATGTTCATCTGCATGACACAATCACCACAGCCAATGACAAATGACCATGATGACAGGGAAATGTAAACACACAGCAAGCAATTGTTTAGAGAATCAATACTTAAATAATTTGCCCTCTCATTTCAGTAACCAGCAAGCGTACTCCACCCGCCGAGACACAGGCAGTGGCTCCACCAGAGCCACCACTATCCCAGCAACAGGAAGGAAGCCGAGGGCCTGGGCCCATTCCAGGAGGCTGGACCAGCAGCAGCAGGGTCATTGTGGGAATCACCCCATGAACCCTCTATGCCTCACAGGCACATTCACAGCCCTTTCTGATTCCTTCAGGTTAAATGAGCCAACTACCAACTGCAGGGATGTCGAGCACCTGGGGACCACTCTCGACGGGCCCACTACTGACACCTGGTGACATTCAGGCTATGCGTGTGCGGAACCCAATCCTCTCCAACACCAGTTGATTTCCTAGCAGTGTTTGGCCCAGCAGTTGGCCCAGCAGATGTTGCAGCCAATGGTGCCTCTGTAGATGATACAGCCCTTGGTGCCACCACAGATGTTGAAGCCATTGTTGCCCCAGCTGTTAATGTCACAACAGACCGGGCCAACACCATGGGCAACAGCATCTACATATCCGGCACCATCATAAGTTCCTACAGCAACATCTACAGTTCCCAAAGCACCATCTACAGTTACCACAGCACCGTATCCAGTTCCTACAGCACCGTCTCCATTGCCAGTACCTCAGTCTCTAGTGCCAGTACCTCCATCTCCGGTGCCAGTACTTCCGACTCCTGTGCCAGAACCATCGCCATTCTCCACGATTCCCTACTGGCAACACCATCCCTATCCCTATGGGGTACACCTCTGGCTTCACTCCAACGCATCCATGATACACCATCATCCGGAGATGGAAGTCAAGTCCCCGCACCAGACACCTTGGGTGACATATTTAGGCACATCTGCTTGGAGGAATACCATGAGATTGGAGCTCTCCAACAGCTTACAGCTCAGCTGACCTGTCAAAATGAAATTGCCATGGGCCAGGCGGAAACCATACAATCAATATATGGGGAAGTGAGGAGGCATAATCTTGAAGTGGAAAGGAACATGCAAGCCCAGATACATAATTTGGTGCGGCTAGTGCAATTGGCTGAATGCCACGTGCCGACACCCCAGCCTACAGTTCCACAGGCTCCACCACCACTACCGCAGCCAAAGCCTACAGCATCATCTCACACCTTACCGCCAATGACAGCTGCTACACAGCCGCCACCCAGTTGGATGCACCCCTCGATCCAAGAACACCTGTACATGGTAGACGGAGGAGACCCATGGTTTCTGAAGGTCTGGGCCCAGTGTTTAGAAAGAGGAAGTAGACGTCCCCAGGCCAGTGTTTGTCGAACCTCTGCCCAGGAACCACCACACAGACCATGATTTGGGGGAAACACTGTGTGAATACACATGTGAAGCAATTTGAGGCTCTACCACCTGTTGAATACAATTTGCCTCATTTATTGTTTCCCCTAAATCATGGCCTGTCTGATAGCTCCTGAGGAGAGGATTGGGAACCACTGCCCTAAGTCCTCCTCATCCATACTCCACTCCTAATGGGTGATAAGAGGCGGACAGTGTGAACTTCAAAAAAGGTGAATTGAAGAGAGGGGACTGCTGGTAAGCAGTAAAACGTGCAGTGAGAGGAAAGTAGTAAGCCCACACCTATCTAATAGATGAATAATATACCA
>JAPZIH010000494.1:0-21778 GCA_027410445.1 Discoglossus pictus
TACTGTGCGCGCCCCCCCCCCTCCACCATAGGTATGTACATCACTGTGCGCGCCCCCCCCCCCTTCCTCCACCATAGGTATGTACATCACTGTGCGCCCCCCCCCCTCCACCATAGGTATGTACATCACTGTGCGCGCACCCCCCTCCACCATAGGTATGTACATCACTGTGCGCCCCCCCCCTCCACCATAGGTATGTACATCACTGTGCGCCCCCCCCTCCACCATAGGTATGTACATCACTGTGCGCCCCCCCCTCCTGCCCTCCACCATAGGTATGTACATCACTGTGCGTGCCCCCCCCCCCCCCACCATAGGTATACACGCAGTCTTCATGTGTTCTTTTCCCCAGGTCTGCTAAATGACGCCACCTTCTCACGGTGTAAACGAGGAGTGCGTGTAATAAACTGTGCCAGGGGCGGTATAATAGATGAGGCGGCGCTACTGCGGGCACTAGAGAGCGGGCAGTGCGGCGGCGCTGGACTGGACGTGTTCACTGAGGTGAGTTATTCTGTGCTATGGATCTCTCCAAGCCCCATATGTCAGGATGACTGTACTGCCTCTTTAAGAGGGGGATGGTCATGAACCCCAATATGCTGTATCCACAATCACCCTAAATTGGCTTATGAGCAGTGCATGATGGGATGTCCCTCTTCCAGGAGCCCCCTCGAGACCGGGCCCTGGTGGCCCACCCTCTAGTGATCAGCCTCCCCCACCTGGGGGCCAGCACCGAGGAGGCGCAAAACCGATGTGGGGAGGAGATCGCACAACAACTGGTGGGACTGGCGCAGCAGCGGGCGCTGGCCGGAGCGGTGAGTGAGGGGACCCTCCACATCCAGGAGATAGATACGTTATATAGAGAAATGGCTGCGTCTTATTATTCTGGTCTGAGGCCTCCTCTCCCTTATAATATCCCATAGACTGACGTGATGTATGAAAAGTGAGTGATCTGAAGCGTTGAAACCTTGTGTTTAAAGGTATATCTAAGTTTACATGATATATGTATCAGAGACACACACATTAAATGATAAATACACCCGTGTGTGTGTGTGTGTGTGTGAAGTGCCAGCCCTTCCCTTGTGTGTGTGTATGGAGTGGCAGCCCTCCCCTGTGTGTGTGTATATGGAGTGGCAGCCCTCCCCTGTGTGTGTGTGTATATGGAGTGGCAGCCCTCCCCTGTGTGTGTGTATATGGAGTGCCAGCCCTTCCCTTGTGTGTGTATATGGAGTGCCAGCCCTTCCCTTGTGTGTGTATATGGAGTGCCAGCCCTTCCCTTGTGTGTGTATATGGAGTGCCAGCCCTTCCCTTGTGTGTGTATATGGAGTGGCAGCCATCCCCTGTGTGTGTGTGTATATGGAGTGCCAGCCCTCCCCTGTGTGTATATGGAGTGCCAGCCCTCCCCTGTGTGTGTGAATGGAGTGCCAGCCCTCCCCTGTGTGTATATGGAGTGCCAGCCCTCCCCTGTGTGTGTGTATGGAGTGGCAGCCCTCCCCTGTGTGTGTGTATGGAGTGCCAGCCCTCCCCTGTGTGTATATGGAGTGCCAGCCCTCCCCTGTGTGTGTGTGTGTGTATGGAGTGCCAGCCCTCCCCTGTGTGTGTGTATGGAGTGCCAGCCCTCCCCTGTGTGTATATGGAGTGCCAGCCCTCCCCTGTGTGTGTGTGTGTGTATGGAGTGCCAGCCCTCCCCTGTGTGTATATGGAGTGCCAGCCCTCCCCTGTGTGTGTGTGTGTATGGAGTGGCAGCCCTCCCCTGTGTGTGTATGGAGTGCCAGCCCTCCCCTGTGTGTATATGGAGTGCCAGCCCTCCCCTGTGTGTGTGTGTGTGTGTGTGGAGTGCCAGCCCTCCCCTGTGTGTGTGTGTAGTGCCAGCCATCCCCGTGTGTGTGTGTGGAGTGCCAGCCCTCCCCTGTGTGTGTGTGTGTGTGTGTGGAGTGCCAGCCCTCCCCTGTGTGTGTGTGTAGTGCCAGCCATCCCCGTGTGTGTGTGTGGAGTGCCAGCCCTCCCCTGTGTGTGTGTGTGTGTGTGTGGAGTGCCAGCCATCCCCTGTGTGTGTGTGTGTGTTGAGTGCCAGCCCTCCCCTGTGTGTGTGTGTGTGTGGAGTGCCAGCCCTCCCCTGTGTGTGTGTATGGAGTGCCAGCCCTCCCCTGTGTGTGTGTATGGAGTGCCAGCCCTCCCCTGTGTGTGTGTATGGAGTGCCAGCCCTCCCCTGTGTGTATATGGAGTGCCAGCCCTCCCCTGTGTGTATATGGAGTGCCAGCCCTCCCCTGTGTGTATATGGAGTGCCAGCCCTCCCCTGTGTGTGTGTGTGTGTGTGTATGGAGTGCCAGCCATCCCCTGTGTGTATATGGAGTGCCAGCCCCCCCCCCGTGTGTGTTTGGAGTGCCAGCCCTCCCCTGTGTGTATATGGAGTGCCAGCCCTCCCGTGTGTGTGTGTGTATATGGAGTGCCAGCCCTCCCCTGTGTGGTGTGTGTGTGTGTGTGGAGTGCCAGCCCTCCCCTGTGTGTATATGGAGTGCCAGCCCTCCCCTGTGTGTGTGTGTGTGTATGGAGTGGCAGCCCTCCCCTGTGTGTGTGTGTGTGGAGTGCCAGCCCTCCCCTGTGTGTGTGTGTGTGTATGGAGTGCCAGCCCTCCCCTGTGTGTGTGTGTGTGTGTGTGTGTATGGAGTGCCAGCCCTCCCCTGTGTGTGTGTGTGTGTGTATGGAGTGCCAGCCCTCCCCTGTGTGTGTGTGTGTGTGTATGGAGTGCCAGCCCTCCCCTGTGTGTGTGTGTGTGTATGGAGTGCCAGCCCTCCGCTGTGTGTGTGTGTGTATGGAGTTCCAGCCCTCCCCTGTGTGTGTGTGGAGTGCCAGCCCTCCCCTGTTTGTGTATGGAGTGCCAGCCCTCCCCTGTGTGTGTGTGTGTGTATGGAGTGCCAGCCCTCCCCTGTGTGTGTGTATGGAGTGCCAGCCCTCCCCTGTGTGTGTATGGAGTGCCAGCCCTCCCCTGTGTGTGTGTGTGTGTGTGTGTGGAGTGCCAGCCCTCCCCTGTGTGTGTGTGTGTGTGTGTGGAGTGCCAGCCCTCCCCTGTGTGTGTGTGTGTGTGTGTGGAGTGCCAGCCCTCCCCTGTGTGTGTGTGTGTGTGTGTGTGTGGAGTGCCAGCCCTCCCCTGTGTGTGTGTGTGTGTGTGGAGTGCCAGCCCTCCCCTGTGTGTGTGTGTGTGTGTGTGTGGAGTGCCAGCCCTCCCCTGTGTGTGTGTGTGTGTGTGTGTGTAGTGCCAGCCCTCCCCTGTGTGTGTGTGTGTGTGTGTGTGTAGTGCCAGCCCTCCCCTGTGTGTGTGTGTGTATGGAGTGGCAGCCCTCCCCTGTGTGTGTGTGTATGGAGTGGCAGCCCTCCCCTGTGTGTGTGTGTGTGTGGAGTGCCAGCCCTCCCCTGTGTGTGTGTGTGTGTGTGTATGGAGTGCCAGCCCTCCCCTGTGTGTGTGTATGGAGTGGCAGCCCTCCCCTCTGTGTGTGTGTATGGAGTGGCAGCCCTCCCCTGTGTGTGTATATGGAGTGGCAGCCCTCCCCTGTGTGTGTGTGTATGGAGTGCCAGCCCTCCCCTCTGTGTGTGTGTATGGAGTGGCAGCCCTCCCCTCTGTGTGTGTGTATGGAGTGGCAGCCCTCCCCTCTGTGTGTGTATATGGAGTGGCAGCCCTCCCCTGTGTGTGTGTGTGTATGGAGTGCCAGCCCTCCCCTCTGTGTGTGTGTATGGAGTGGCAGCCCTCCCCTGTGTGTGTGTGTATGGAGTGGCAGCCCTCCCCTCTGTGTGTGTATGGAGTGGCAGCCCTCCCCTGTGTGTGTGTGTGTATGGAGTGGCAGCCCTCACCTGTGTGTGTGTATGGAGTGCCAGCCCTCCCCTGTGTATATGGAGTGGCAGCCCTCCCCTGTGTGTATATGTAGTGCTTGAGATGCTTTTCCTATTCCTAGGTCAATGCTCCCGCCCTCTCGAGGGCGTTCTCTCCCGATACCAAGCCCTGGATCCAGTTGGGGGAGGCCCTGGGGACTCTCGTCAGAAGCATGTCGCCCGACGTCAAAGGAGACATCCAGGTTACAACCACAGGTGAGGGGACCACCCGGGAACCCGCACACCCACCCGGGCGAGACGTGGGAGAACAAGATAGGGAGGAGCTATGGGACGTGGAGTATGCCCCTCCCCCTGCAGGGTGACACTGGCTAGAGGTAGTTATGGGACGTGGAGTATGTCCCTCCCCCTGCAGGGTGACACTGGCTAGAGGTAGTTATGGGACGTGGAGTATGCCCCTCCCCCTGCAGGGTCACACTGGCTAGAGGTAGTAATGGGACGTGGAGTGTGCCCCTCCCCCTGCAGGGTGACACTGGCTAGAGGTAGTTATGGGACGTGGAGTGTGCCCCTCCCCCTGCAGGGTCACACTGGCTAGAGGTAGTTATGGGACGTGGAGTGTGCCCCTCCCCCTGCAGGGTGACACTGGCTAGAGGTAGTTATGGGACGTGGAGTGTGCCCCTCCCCCTGCAGGGTCACACTGGCTAGAGGTAGTTATGGGACGTGGAGTATGTCCCTCCCCCTGCAGGGTGACACTGGCTAGAGGTAGTTATGGGACGTGGAGTATGCCCCTCCCGCTGCAGGGTCACACTGGCTAGAGGTAGTAATGGGACGTGGAGTATGCCCCTCCCCCTGCAGGGTCACACTGGCTAGAGGTAGTAATGGGACGTGGAGTATGCCCCTCCCCCTGCAGGGTCACACTGGCTAGAGGTAGTTATGGGACGTGGAGTATGCCCCTCCCCCTGCAGGGTCACACTGGCTAGAGGTAGTTATGGGACGTGGAGTATGCCCCTCCCCCTGCACGGTCACACTGGCTAGAGGTAGTTATGGGACGTGGAGTATGCCCCTCCCGCTGCAGGGTCACACTGGCTAGAGGTAGTTATGGGACGTGGAGTATGTCCCTCCCCCTGCAGGGTGACACTGGCTAGAGGTAGTTATGGGACGTGGAGTATGCCCCTCCCCCTGCAGGGTCACACTGGCTAGAGGTAGTTATGGGACGTGGAGTATGTCCCTCCCCCTGCAGGGTGACACTGGCTAGAGGTAGTTATGGGACGTGGAGTGTGCCCCTCCCCCTGCAGGGTGACACTGGCTAGAGGTAGTTATGGGACGTGGAGTATGCCCCTCCCCCTGCAGGGTGACACTGGCTAGAGGTAGTTATGGGACGTGGAGTATGTCCCTCCCCCCTGCAGGGTGACACTGGCTAGAGGTAGTTATGGGACGTGGAGTATGTCCCTCCCCCTGCAGGGTGACACTGGCTAGAGGTAGTTATGGGACGTGGAGTGTGCCCCTCCCCCTGCAGGGTGACACTGGCTAGAGGTAGTTATGGGACGTGGAGTATGCCCCTCCCCCTGCAGGGTGACACTGGCTAGAGGTAGTTATGGGACGTGGAGTATGCCCCTCCCCCTGCAGGGTGACACTGGCTAGAGGTAGTTATGGGATGTGGAGTATGCCCCTCCCCCTGCAGGGTGACACTGGCTAGAGGTAGTTATGGGACGTGGAGTGTGCCCCTCCCCCTGCAGGGTGACAGTGGCTAGAGGTAGTTATGGGACGTGGAGTATGTCCCTCCCCCTGCACGGTGACACTGGCTAGAGGTAGTTATGGGATGTGGAGTATGCCCCTCCCCCTGCAGGGTCACACCGGCTAGAGGTAGTTATGGAATGTGGAGTGTGTCCCTCCCCCTGCAGGGTGACAGTGGCTAGAGGTAGTTATGGGATGTGGAGTATGCCCCTCCCCCTGCAGGGTGACACTGGCTAGAGGTAGTTATGGGACGTGGAGTGTGCCCCTCCCCCTGCAGGGTGACAGTGGCTAGAGGTAGTTATGGGACGTGGAGTATGTCCCTCCCCCTGCAGGGTGACACTGGCTAGAGGTAGTTATGGGATGTGGAGTATGTCCCTCCCCCTGCAGGGTCACACTGGCTAGAGGTAGTTATGGGATGTGGAGTGTGTCCCTCCCCCTGCAGGGTGACACTGCCTAGAGGTAGTTATGGGACGTGGAGTATGTCCCTCCCCCTGCAGGGTGACACTGGCTAGAGGTAGTTATGGGATGTGGAGTATGTCCCTCCCCCTGCAGGGTGACACTGGCTAGAGGTAGTTATGGGATGTGGAGTATGCCCCTCCCCCTGCAGGGTGACACTGGCTAGAGGTAGTTATGGGATGTGGAGTATGCCCCTCCCCCTGCAGGGTGACACTGCCTAGAGGTAGTTATGGGACGTGGAGTATGTCCCTCCCCCTGCAGGGTGACACTGGCTAGAGGTAGTTATGGGATGTGGAGTATGCCCCTCCCCCTGCAGGGTCACACCGGCTAGAGGTAGTTATGGAATGTGGAGTGTGTCCCTCCCCCTGCAGGGTGACATTGGCTAGAGGTAGTTATGGGACGTGGAGTATGCCCCTCCCCCTGCAGGGTGACACTGGCTAGAGGTAGTTATGGGACGTGGAGTATGCCCCTCCCCCTGCAGGGTGACACTGGCTAGAGGTAGTTATGGGACGTGGAGTGTGCCCCTCCCCCTGCAGGGTGACACTGGCTAGAGGTAGTTATGGGACGTGGAGTGTGCCCCTCCCCCTGCAGGGTGACATTGGCTAGAGGTAGTTATGGGACGTGGAGTATGCCCCTCCCCCTGCATGGTGACACTGCCTAGAGGTAGTTATGGGACGTGGAGTATGCCCCTCCCCCTGCAGGGTGACACTGGCTACAGGTAGTTATGGGATGTGGAGTATGCCCCTCCAGGGTCACACTGGCTAGAGGTAGTTATGGGACGTGGAGTATGTCCCTCCCCCTGCAGGGTGACACTGGCTAGAGGTAGTTATGGGATGTGGAGTATGCCCCTCCCCCTGCAGGGTCACACCGGCTAGAGGTAGTTATGGAATGTGGAGTGTGTCCCTCCCCCTGCAGGGTGACATTGGCTAGAGGTAGTTATGGGACGTGGAGTATGCCCCTCCCCCTGCAGGGTGACACTGGCTAGAGGTAGTTATGGGACGTGGAGTATGCCCCTCCCCCTGCAGGGTGACACTGGCTAGAGGTAGTTATGGGACGTGGAGTGTGCCCCTCCCCCTGCAGGGTGACACTGGCTAGAGGTAGTTATGGGACGTGGAGTGTGCCCCTCCCCCTGCAGGGTGACATTGGCTAGAGGTAGTTATGGGACGTGGAGTATGCCCCTCCCCCTGCATGGTGACACTGCCTAGAGGTAGTTATGGGACGTGGAGTATGCCCCTCCCCCTGCAGGGTGACACTGGCTACAGGTAGTTATGGGATGTGGAGTATGCCCCTCCAGGGTCACACTGGCTAGAGGTAGTAATGGGACGTGGAGTATGCCCCTCCCCCTGCAGGGTCACACTGGCTAGAGGTAGTTATGGGACGTGGAGTATGCCCCTCCCCCTGCAGGGTCACACTGGCTAGAGGTAGTTATGGGACGTGGAGTATGCCCCTCTCCCTGCAGGGTGACACTGGCTAGAGGTAGTTATGGGACGTGGAGTATGCCCCTCCCCCTGCAGGGTCACACTGGCTAGAGGTAGTTATGGGATGTGGAGTATGCCCCTCCAGGGTCACACTGGCTAGAGGTAGTTATGGGACGTGGAGTATGTCCCTCCCCCTGCAGGGTGACACTGGCTAGAGGTAGTTATGGGATGTAGAGTATGCCCCTCCCCCTGCAGGGTGACACTGCCTAGAGGTAGTTATGTGATTTGGAGTATGCCCCTCCCCCTGCAGGGTGACACTGCCTAGAGGTAGTTATGTGATGTGGAGTATGTCCCTCCCCCTGCAGGGTGACACTGGCTAGAGGTAGTTATGGGATGTGGAGTATGTCCCTCCCCCTGCAGGGTCACACTGGCTAGAGGTAGTTATGGGATGTAGAGTATGCCCCTCCCCCTGCAGGGTCACACTGACTTTGCTCTCCTAAATCTTCTTCTCTCTCTCTTGATATTAGGAGATCTCCTGAAGGATTCTGGGAGTTACCTGGGCGCTGCGGTGACCGTCGGGCTCCTCCGGGGCACGGCGGCGAGGCTGAACTTGGTGAACGCCGCTCTATATGCCGAGGAGGTTGGCATGAAGGTATGGCTGGCGCCTCTTCCTGGCACTCTGTTATTTACACTTCTATTCACTTCTCTCTGCTGTTCATGAGGTCTCTCCAACCACCACCTGTCTCTCCTGCCCACCAGGTGACCTCCCTCCATTGTGCAGCCTCAGGAGAGGCGAGTCTGGCCGTGTCTGCAGGAGATCTCCAGGTGGTTGGAGGACTAAGCGGGTCCTCCCCAAGCCTCCTGAAGATCGGATCCTCTGAGTTTCGAAGCCCTGTTGGTCTCGGAGGGACTCTGCTCTTGTGGACCAGTGAGGCGCCGCTCCAAAAGTTACTCGGTGAGTCTTAAGTATTACTGGAGGATGCGTCACATCCAACGAGGAGTAAGATCAGAGTGTATGGTGGCCACCTCGCCATGTTCTCCATCACTCATGCCACCTCGCCATGTTCTCCATCACTCATGCCACCTCGCCATGTTCTCCTTCACTCATGCCACCTCGCCATGTTCTCCATCACTCATGCCACCTCGCCATGTTCTCCATCACTCATGCCACCTCGCCATGTTCTCCTTCACTCATGCCACCTCGCCATGTTCTCCTTCACTCATGCCACCTCGCCATGTTCTCCTTCACTCATGCCACCTCTCCACGTTCTCCTTCAATCATGCCACCTCTCCACGTTCTCCTTCAATCATGCCACCTCGCCATGTTCTCCATCACTCATGCCATCTCGCCATGTTCTCCATCACTCATGCCACCTCGCCATGTTCTTCATCACTCATGCCACCTCGCCATGTTCTCCTTCTCTCGTTTCACCCCTTCTTCTTCCTCTCCTTCGCTCACTCTCATCTCTAATTATCGCCCACTACTGGCACCAAGATTGACCATGCACCACCTAGTGGTGTCTTTTTTAATATTACACCTGACATTATGAGATGATACAGGTGAAGAGACACAGAAAAGGTCCCAGCTAATGCAGAGTACAGCCACAAATACACGGCCTCGCAAATGGTTGTCTCTTAGAAATGAGAGGTTGTTATTTCCATTTGTTTTATGTCCTTCAATAAATGAGATTCATCCAAACTGAGACCAAGTGGGGGAAACGTGTGTTTTTTTTTCCCCTTTTCTATCTTTTTTTTTTTTTTTTTTGAATTTTTATTTTAATCCAATAATACTCAAACCAATAATACTTTTCCTATTCTGCAAGGACCAAAAATCACAAGTCCATTTAAACAGCAGTACAATCTGTTTGAGCTCTGACCGCCATAAACTGATTTACGTGCACATTTGTGAGGACGCTTATATTTTCAATGCTACAATCTTGTTCACGCTGATTTCCCCCCCACTTCTGCCCCCCTTCCTCTCCACTCACCCCCTCTTTGCCCATATTTTCACCCAGCTCCACTTAACCCCCTACTTGCTTACCACTTTTTGCCCACTTTTGCCCATCTACCCCCCAATCTCTGCCTACTTCCCCACATCTGCACCCCCCCTCCCCAATCACTACCTGCTCACCCACATTTGTCCCACCCCCTGCCCCAATCACTACCTGCGTGCCCACATCTGCACACCCCTTCCCCAATCACTACCTGCGTGCCCACATCTGCACCCCCCCAATCACTACCTGCATGCCCACATCTGCACCCCCCGCCCCAATCACTACCTGCGTGCCCACATCTGCACACCCCTTCCCCAATCACTACCTGCGTGCCCACATCTGCACCCCACCTCCCAATCACTACCTGCATGCCCACATCTGCACCCCCTGCCCCAATCACTACTGGCGTGCCCACATCTGCACCCCCTGCCCCAATCACTACCTGCGTGACCACATCTGCACCCCACTGCGCCAATCACTACCTGCTCACCCACATTTGTCCCACCCCCTGCCCCAATCACTACCTGCGTGCCCACATCTGCACCCCCTGCCACAATCACTACCTGCTCACCCACATTTGTCCCACCCCCTGCCCCAATCACTACCTGCGTGCCCACATCTGCACCCCCCTTCCCCAATCACTACCTGCGTGCCCACATTTGTCCCACCCCCTGCCCCAATCACTACCTGCTCACCCACATTTGTCCCACCCCCTGCCCCAATCACTACCTGCGTGCCCACATCTGCACCCCCCTTCCCCAATCACTACCTGCATGCCCACATCTGCACCCCCTGCCCCAATCACTACTGGCGTGCCCACATCTGCACCCCCTGCCCCAATCACTACCTGCGTGACCACATCTGCACCCCACTGCGCCAATCACTACCTGCTCACCCACATTTGTCCCACCCCCTGCCCCAATCACTACCTGCGTGCCCACATCTGCACCCCCTGCCACAATCACTACCTGCTCACCCACATTTGTCCCACCCCCTGCCCCAATCACTACCTGCGTGCCCACATCTGCACACCCCTTCCCCAATCACTACCTGCGTGCCCACATCTGCACCCCCCTCCCCAATCACTACCTGCGTGCCCACATCTGCACCCCCCGCCCCAATCACTACCTGCTCACCCACATTTGCACCCCCCACCCCCTAATCACTACCTGCGTGCCCACATATGCACCCCCCAATCACTACCTGCGTGCCCACATATGCACCCCCCCAATCACTACCTGCGTGCCCACATCTGCACCTCCCCCCCTCCCCAATCACTACCTGCGTGCCCACATCTGCACACCCCCAATCACTACCTGCGTGCCCACATCTGCCCCCCTTCTCCACTCATGGGATATTTTTCTCTCCCCAGATGTGGCGTCTGACGTCGGAGTTCACCTGGAGACATTCCACATGTCGGGGGGACACAGTGTGGCCGCCATCTCTGCGCCCCTCTCTGATCTATCTGCCCTGGGGTCCTGTGTGCAGCTCACTCTCTGACATCCCCCCCGACCTGCCCACTGACCCCGTTGACCCCGCTGACCCCACTGACATTCTCTGTTAAAGTGCCAACTAGTTTGTAATTAGTCATTAAACCATTGCACCTGAATCCTTTGCTTTACTTCTCGGGGGGGGGGGGGTGGGGCTTAGGGGCTTAAACCCAAATGTCCTGAGAAGGGGGAAATCACGACCTTTGACCCATGACCAGATGTAATTACCAGCCTGGCACATACACATATTTGGTGTAGTCACAGTCCAGCCTGGCATGCCCTGGCAGGATCATGTTGGCACACACCATGGCAATACTATCAACACATGTTTATGGTTAAATGGACACTGAAAAGGTCCCTTTACTTTTGAAATGAAAAGTGTCCATATAAATACATGTAATTGCATTTGGTTGTTATAAAAAAAGAAAAGACAGGTGTTAGATAGTTGGGCTGCTCTCCTGGTGATTAACTAACTCTTCCAGTGGGCAGTGATAGAAAAGCATGCCAAGCGTGTGGAAAAATAATGAGACCACGTGTAATACTAATAACTCTGGGGGGTCTTTCTGATTTCACCATCTGGGTATCCTCCTCCTATCACTTTTTCCTGTTGCCTTCTCAGAATCGTCTCCATGTAAACTAATGTCTTGAGATTATGAGTTAAGAAGTTCACAGAGGCAGGTCATGCACCCACATGGCACAGAGGCTGGTAATGCACCCGCATGGCACAGAGAGGCAGGCCGTGCACCCGCATGGCACAGAGAGGCAGGCCGTGCACCCGCATGGCACAGAGAGGCAGGCCGTGCACCCGCATGGCACAGAGAGGCAGGCCGTGCACCCGCATGGCACAGAGGCAGGCCGTGCACCCGCATGGCACAGAGGCAGGCAGTGCACCCGCATGGCACATTATGCACCCACATGGCACAGAGGCAGGTCATGCACCCACATGGCACAGAGCCAGGTCATGCACCCACATGGCACAGAGGCTGGTAATGCACCCGCATGGCACAGAGAGGCAGGCCGTGCACCCGCATGGCACAGAGAGGCAGGCCGTGCACCCGCATGGCACAGAGAGGCAGGCCGTGCACCCGCATGGCACAGAGGCAGGCCGTGCACCCGCATGGCACAGAGGCAGGCAGTGCACCCGCATGGCACATTATGCACCCACATGGCACAGAGGCAGGTCATGCACCCACATGGCACAGAGCCAGGTCATGCACCCACATGGCACAGAGGCTGGTAATGCACCCGCATGGCACAGAGAGGCAGGCCGTGCACCCGCATATCACAGTGGCAGTCCGTGCACCTGCATGGCACATTATGCACCCACATGGCACAGAGGCAGGCCGTGCACCCGCATGGCACATTATGCACCCACATGGCACAGAGGCCGGCCGTGCACCCGCATGGCACATTATGCACCCACATGGCACAGAGGATGGTAATGCACCCGCATGGCACAGAGAGGCAGGCCGTGCATCCACATATCACAGTGGCAGGCCATGCACCCGCATGGCACATTATGCACCCACATGGCACAGAGGCAGGCCGTGCACCTGCATGGCACATTATGCACCCACATGGCACAGAGGATGGTAATGCACCCGCATGGCACAGAGAGGCAGGCCGTGCACCCTCATGGCACAGAGGCAGGCCGTGCACCCACATGGCACATTATGCACCCGCATGGCACGGAGGCAGGTCGTGCACCCACATGGCACATTATGCACCCACATGGCACAGAGGCAGGTCGTGCACCCGCATGGCACAGATGTAGTATCAAGGCCACTAATTCCATTGGGCTCGCCCAGAACTTGGTAGATGCTCCTGAATGCAGGGATGCACCCAGAACAGTATTTAATCACTGCACAGGACCAAGGAACAACTGGAATCAGGATAAAAGGACTGCAGAGTCACCAACTGTAACTCTAGTCAATCAGATCAGATTACACCTTCCTCAGAATGAATAATACACGTATATTATGTATATCCAGACTGAACAGCATCAATAACCCCAATGTATAGGATTACACCTTCCTCAGAATGAAAAATATACGTATATTATGTATATCCAGACTGAACAGCATCAATAACCCCAATGTATAGGATTACCCCTTCCTCAGAATGAATAATACACGTATATTATGTATATCCAGACTGAACAGCATCAATAACCACAATGTATAGGATTGCCCCTTCCTCAGAATGAATAATACACGTATATTATGTATATCCAGACTGAACAGCATCAATAACCCCAATGTATAGGATTACCCCTTCCTCAGAATGAATAATACACGTATATTATGTATATCCAGACTGAACAGCATCAATAACCCAAATGTATAGGATTACACCTTCCTCAGAATGAATAATACATGTATATTATGTATATCCAGACTGAACAGCATCAATAACCCCAATGTATATGATTACCCCTTCCTCAGAATGAATAATACACGTATATTATGTATATCCAGACTGAACAGCATCAATAACCCCAATGTATAGGATTACACCTTCCTCAGAATGAATAATACACGTATATTATGTATATCTAGGCTGAACAGCATCTATAACCCCAATGTATAGGATTACACCTTCCTCAGAATGAATAATACACGTATATAATGTATATCCAGACTGAACAGCATCAATAACCCCAATGTATAGGATTACCCCTTCCTCAGAATGAATAATACACATATATTATGTATATCCAGACTGAACAGAATCAATAACCCCAATGTATAGGATTACCCCCTCCTCAGAATGAATAATACACGTATATTATGTATATCTAGACTGAACAGCATCAATAACCCCAATGTATAGGATTACCCCTTCCTCAGAATGAATAATACATGTATATTATGTATATCAATACTGATCAACATCAATAACCTCAATGTATAGGATTACCCCTTCCTCAGAATGAATAATACATGTATATTATGTATATCCAGTCTGAACAGCATCAATAACCACAATGTATAGGATTGCCCCTTCCTCAGAATGAATAATACATGTATATTATGTATATCCAGTCTGAACAGCATCAATAACCCCAATGTATAGGATTACCCCTTCCTCAGAATGAATAATACATGTATATTATGTATATCCAGTTTGAACAGCATCAATAACCCCAATGTATAGGATTGCCCCTTCCTCAGAATGAATAATACACGTATATTATGTATATCCAGACTGAACAGCATCAATAACCCCAATGTATAGGATTACCCCTTCCTCAGAATGAATAATACATGTATATTATGTATATCCAGTCTGAACAGCATCAATAACCCCAATGTATAGGATTACCCCTTCCTCAGAATGAATAATACACGTATATTATAGATATACATCCAGACTGTACAGCTTCAATAACCCCAATGTATAGGATTACCCCTTCCTCAGAATAAATAATACACATATATGTTCCAGGTTCAACACCTCAGTTTGTGGGAGGGGCCCTCTCCTGCTCCGCCTCTGCCATGGGAGGGGCTTCAGACTTATAAGCACGTCCTGTCCACATCCCTTTGCGCAGTTCAGTCCTGGGCCTGTAGGTTGTGTCTCTGCGCTCCCTCGCTTTTCGGCTTTCCTGGCCTCATAATGCAAGCTCCAGTCACTTTTTGGGCCTTTTCCTATCGTTATCCAAGGTAAGTTGTCTACTCCTAAGCTGTCCAAGGTTCAGCTTTCGCTTTTCAAGCTAAGTTCTGGCCGAATCTACAAAGTTTTTTGACTTTCCTATACGTTCTTGGGTGTGTTTGGACCTGAATTTGACAATTTGCGTCCATTGTCCAGGTACAAGGTTATGCCTTTTTAGGCTTCAATAAGTCTGCTTTGCAAATTTTGGCCCAAATCTGCTAGGTTTCAACTCTCCTGTACCTTTTTTGGGGTGGGTTTTACCTGAATTGGCTACAATTACGGCACTTATCTGCCATTCCATAAGTACTAAACCAGCCTTGCAACCTCACCTCATTCACGCTTTCCATACGAACCATACCGGCCTTTGCAGGCTTACGACGTCTACGCTAACATATGACCCATACCAGCCTTCGTAGCTATTTCCTCGTTCACGCCTTCCATAAATATCAAAACCAGCCTTCGCAGGCTCACTTCTATCACACTTTCCCAACTCCTATCAAGTCCTAATGCTACTGCAGCCCTTCGCCAGACTCCAATGTGATCACGCTTTCATGGCCTTCCTTGCTCTCCTCACCATCACTCGGCCCTATTCGCAGGCCGGATAGGGCGTAGCAATCGACCACACCTCAGCGACATGAGGAGAGGGGCCTGACCCCAAATTTATGTCCGGCTCGTTTGCCTGGGCTCAAATGTCCGCAAGGGCATTACATCGCTGGAGAGAAATGGTTCAACGCACTCGATCGTTATGAGAGGACCTGACTACAAATTATGTATATCCAGACTGAACAGCATCAATAACCCCAATGTATAGGATTGCACTTCCTCAAAATGAATAATACACATATATTATGTATATCCAGACTGAACAGCATCAATAACCCCAATGTATAGGATTGCCCCTTCCTCGGAATGAATAATACACGTATATTATGTATATCTAGACTGAACAGCATCAATAACCCCAATGTATAGGATTACCCCTTCCTCAGAATGAAAAATACATGTATATTATGTATATCTAGACTGAACAGCATCAATAACCACAATGTATAGGATTGCCCCTTCCTCAGAATGAAAAATACATGTATATTATGTATATCCAGACTGAACAGCATCAATAACGCAAATGTATAGGATTCCCCCTTCCTCAGAATGAATAATACACGTATATTATGTATATCCAGACTGAACAGCATCAATAACCACAATGTATAGGATTGCCCCTTCCTCAGAAGGAAAAATACACGTATATTATGTATATCCAGACTGAACAGCATCAATAACCCCAATGTATAGGATTACCCCTTCCTCAGAATGAATAAAACACGTATATTATGTATATCCAGTCTGAACAGCATCAACAACTCCCATGTATATGGTTACCCCTTCCTCAGAATGAATAATCACTTATTATAGTTGTTGTTACGCAATTTTAAAAATTACAGGTTGCGCAATGAGCGCTTAAGTCTGAAGGCTATCATCGTAAGGCCTGCACGACTTAGGCTGCAATGAGCGCCAAAGCCCCTAGGACGCAAGGCCAGTAGGACTTAGGCTTCTCATTGCATGCCACACGGTGAGCACCACAGGCGCTCATCGCAAGGCCCGTAGGACTTAGGCTGCAATGAGCACCAAAGGTGCTCATAGCAGGGCTCACAATTTCAGTAAATTACTAAGGCACGCAACACTTTCAGTAAATGTACGACTTTAACGGCCAAAATATTTACAACCGCGTAACTCGAAAGACCCCCCAAAAACACCAAATAATTACAAAAATGAACTTCAACACTCGCACAAGGGATAAATAATTAATTGCCGTTTTTTGGACATCGGAAATTGGCTAAGCAAGGGGGGGAAAACGAGGCCGAACAACGTCAGGTGTTCAATGCGCGGCAGGCGGGACTTAGAAAATACACCACCCCGAAGCCAGCAACACAGCCGTACAATGCGCGGCACGCGGGACTTAGAAAATACACCACGCCGAAACCAGTAACACAGTCGTACAATGCGCGTCACGCAAGACTTAGAAAATACACCACGCCGAAGCCAGTAACACAGGCGTACAATGCGCGGCACGCGGGACTTAGAAAATACACCACCCCGAAGCCAGTAACACAGCCGTACAATGCGCGGCACGCGGGACTTAGAAAATACACCACGCCGAAGCCAGTAACACAGCCGTACAATGCGCGGCACGCGGGACTTAGAAAATACACCACGCCGAAGCCAGTAACACAGCCGTACAATGCGCGGCACGCGGGACTTAGAAAATACACCACCCCGAAGCCAGTAACACAGCCGTACAATGCGCGGCACGCGGGACTTAGAAAATACACAGCGCCGAAGCCAGTTACACAGGCGTACAATGCGCGGCACGCGGGACTTAGAAAATACACCACCCCGAAGCCAGTAACACAGCCGTACAGTGCGTGGCAAGCGAGACTTAGAAAATACACCACGCCGAAGCCAGTAACACAGGCGTACAATGCGCAGCACGCGGGACATAGAAAATACACCACCCCGAAGCCAGTAACACAGCCGTACAATGCGCGGCACGCGGGACTTAGAAAATACACCACGCCGAAGCCAGTAACACAGCCGTACAATGCGCGGCACGCGGGACTTAGAAAATACACCACGCCGAAGCCAGCAACACAGCCGTACAATGCGCGGCACGCGAGACTTAGAAAATACACCACCCCGAAGCCAGTAACACAGCCGTACAATGCGCGGCACACGAGACTTAGAAAATACACCGCGCCGAAGCCAGTAACACAGCCGTACAATGCGCGGCACGCGGGACTTAGAAAATACACCACGCCGAAGCCAGTAACACAGTCGTACAATGCGCAGCACGCAAGACTTAGAAAATACAACACCCCGAAGCCAATAACACAGTCGTACAATGCGCGGCATGCAGGACTTGGAAAATACACCGCGCCGAAGCCAGTAACACAGCCGTACAATGCGCGGCACGCGAGACTTAGAAAATACACCGCGCCGAAGCCAGTAACACAGCCGTACAATGCGCGGCACGCGGGACTTAGAAAATACACCACCCCGAAGCCAGTAACACAGCCGTACAATGCGCGGCACGCGGGACTTAGAAAATACACAGCGCCGAAGCCAGTTACACAGGCGTACAATGCGCGGCACGCGGGACTTAGAAAATACACCACCCCGAAGCCAGTAACACAGCCGTACAGTGCGTGGCAAGCGAGACTTAGAAAATACACCACGCCGAAGCCAGTAACACAGGCGTACAATGCGCAGCACGCGGGACATAGAAAATACACCACCCCGAAGCCAGTAACACAGCCGTACAATGCGCGGCACGCGGGACTTAGAAAATACACCACGCCGAAGCCAGTAACACAGCCGTACAATGCGCGGCACGCGGGACTTAGAAAATACACCACGCCGAAGCCAGCAACACAGGCGTACAATGCGCGGCACGCGAGACTTAGAAAATACACCACGCCAAAGCCAGTAACACAGCATTACAATGCGCGGCACGCGGGACTTAGAAAATACACCACGCCGAAGCCAGTAACACAGCCGTACAATGCGCGGCACACGAGACTTAGAAAATACACCACCCCGAAGCCAGTAACACAGCCGTACAATGCGCGGCACACGAGACTTAGAAAATACACCGCGCCGAAGCCAGTAACACAGCCGTACAATGCGCGGCACGCGGGACTGAGAAAATACACACCGCCGAAGCCAGCAACTCAGGCGTACAATGCGCGGCACGCAGGACTTAGAAAATACACCACGCCAAAGCCAGCAACACAGCCGTACAATGCGCGGCACACGAGACTTAGAAAATACACCACCCCGAAGCCAGTAACACAGCCGTACAATGCGCGGCACACGAGACTTAGAAAATACACCACCCCGAAGCCAGTAACACAGCCGTACAATGCGCGGCACACGAGACTTAGAAAATACACCACGCCGAAGCCAGTAACACAGTCGTACAATGCGCAGCACGCAAGACTTAGAAAATACAACACCCCGAAGCCAATAACACAGTCGTACAATGCGCGGCATGCAGGACTTGGAAAATACACCGCGCCGAAGCCAGTAACACAGCCGTACAATGCGCGGCACGCGAGACTTAGAAAATACACCGCGCCGAAGCCAGTAACACAGCCGTACAATGCGCGGCACGCGGAACTTAGAAAATACACCACGCCGAAGCCAGTAACACAGCCGTACAATGCGCGGCACGCGGAACTTAGAAAATACACCACGCCGAAGCCAGTAACACAGCCGTACAATGCGCGGCACGCGGGACTTAGAAAATACACCACGCCGAAGCCAGTAACACAGCCGTACAATGCGCGGCACGCGGGACTTAGAAAATACACCACGCCGAAGCCAGTAACACAGGCGTACAATGCGCAGCACGCGGGACATAGAAAATACACCACCCCGAAGCCAGTAACACAGCCGTACAATGCGCGGCACGCGGGACTTAGAAAATACACCACGCCGAAGCCAGTAACACAGGCGTACAATGCGCGGCACGCGGGACTTAGAAAATACACCACGCCGAAGCCAGCAACACAGGCGTACAATGCTCGGCACGCGGGACTTAGAAAATACACCACGCCGAAGCCAGCAACACAGCCGTACAATGCGCGGCACGCGAGACTTAGAAAATACACCACGCCAAAGCCAGTAACACAGCCGTACAATGCGCAGCACGCGGGACTTAGAAAATACACCACGCCGAAGCCAGTAACACAGGCGTACAATGCGCGGCACGCGGGACTTAGAAAATACACCACGCCGAAGCCAGTAACACAGCCGTACAATGCGCGGCACGCGGGACTTAGAAAATACACCACCCCGAAGCCAGTAACACAGCCGTACAATGTGCGGCATGCGGGACTTAGAAAATACACCACGCCGAAGCCAATAACACAGCCGTACAATGCGCGGCACGCAGGACTTGGAAAATACACCGCGCCGAAGCCAGTAACACAGCCGTACAATGCGCGGCACGCGAGACTTAGAAAATACACCGCGCCGAAGCCAGTAACACAGCCGTACAATGCGCGGCACGCGGAACTTAGAAAATACACCACGCCGAAGCCAGTAACACAGCCGTACAATGCGCGGCACGCGAGACTTAGAAAATACACCACGACGAAGCCGGTAACACAGCCGTACAATGCGCGGCACGCGGGACTTAGAAAATACACCACGCCGAAACCAGTAACACAGCCGTACAATGCGCGGCACGCGGGACTTAGAAAATACACCACGCCGAAGCCAGTAACACAGCCGTACAATGCGCAGCACGCGGGACATAGAAAATACACCACGCCGAAGCCAGTAACACAGCCGTACAATGCGCGGCACGCGGGACTTAGAAAATACACCACGCCGAAGCCAGTAACACAGCCGTACAATGCGCAGCACGCAAGACTTAGAAAATACACCACGCCGAAGCCAGTAACACAGCCGTACAATGCGCGGCACGCGGGACTTAGAAAATACACCACCCCGAAGCCAGTAACTCAGCCGTACAATGCGCGGCACGCGGGACTTAGAAAATACACCACTCCGAAGCCAGTAACACAGCCATACAATGCGCGGCAGGCGGGACTTAGAAAATACACCATGCCGAAGCCAGTAACACAGCCGTACAATGCGCGGCAGGCGGGACTTAGAAAATACACCACGACGAAGCCAGTAACACAGCCGTACAATGCGCGGCACGCGAGACTTAGAAAATACACCACGCTGAAGCCAGTAACACAGCCGTACAATGCGCGGCGCGCGGGACTGAGAAAATACACACCGCCAAAGCCAGCAACTCAGGCGTACAATGCGCGGCACGCGGGACTTAGAAAATACACCACGCCAAAGCCAGCAACACAGCCGTACAATGCGCGGCACACGAGACTTAGAAAATACACCACCCCGAAGCCAGTAACACAGCCGTACAATGCGCGGCACACAAGACTTAGAAAATACACCACCCCGAAGCCAGTAACACAGCCGTACAATGCGCGGCACACGAGACTTAGAAAATACACCGCGCCGAAGCCAGTAACACAGCCGTACAATGCGCGGCACGCGGGACTTAGAAAATACACCACGCCGAAGCCAGTAACACAGTCGTACAATGCGCAGCACGCAAGACTTAGAAAATACACCACCCCAAAGCCAATAACACAGTCGTACAATGCGCGGCACGCGGGACTTAGAAAATACACCACGCCGAAGCCAGTAACACAGCCGTACAATGCGCGGCACGCGAGACTTAGAAAATACACCACGACGAAGCCGGTAACACAGCCGTACAATGCGCGGCACGCGGGACTTAGAAAATACACCACGCCGAAACCGGTAACACAGCCGTACAATGCGCGGCACGCGGGACTTAGAAAATACACCACGCCGAAGCCGGTAACACAGCCGTACAATGCGCGGCACGCGGGACTTAGAAAATACACCACGCCGAAGCCAGTAACACAGCCGTACAATGCGCAGCACACGGGACATAGAAAATACACCACGCCGAAGCCAGTAACACAGCCGTACAATGCGCGGCACGCGGGACTTAGAAAATACACCACGCCGAAGCCAGTAACACAGCCGTACAATGCGCAGCACGCAAGACTTAGAAAATACACCACGCCGAAGCCAGTAACACAGCCGTACAATGCGCGGCACGCGGGACTTAGAAAATACACCACCCCGAAGCCAGTAACTCAGCCGTACAATGCGCGGCACGCGGGACTTAGAAAATACACCACTCCGAAGCCAGTAACACAGCCATACAATGCGCGGCAGGCGGGACTTAGAAAATACACCATGCCGAAGCCAGTAACACAGCCGTACAATGCGCGGCAGGCGGGACTTAGAAAATACACCACGACGAAGCCAGTAACACAGCCGTACAATGCGCGGCACGCGAGACTTAGAAAATACACCACGCTGAAGCCAGTAACACAGCCGTACAATGCGCGGCGCGCGGGACTGAGAAAATACACACCGCCGAAGCCAGCAACTCAGGCGTACAATGCGCGGCACGCGGGACTTAGAAAATACACCACGCCAAAGCCAGCAACACAGCCGTACAATGCGCGGCACACGAGACTTAGAAAATACACCACCCCGAAGCCAGTAACACAGCCGTACAATGCGCGGCACACAAGACTTAGAAAATACACCACCCCGAAGCCAGTAACACGGC
>JAPZIH010000495.1:0-21716 GCA_027410445.1 Discoglossus pictus
AATACAAGTTTGTGCTTTATATTCAATTAACTGATACTGTGCTCTAGATGGAGGTTAATGCTTAGTTATCTTTTGTTACTTCCCCAATCAAGTCCAGAAACACAGTTGTATAAGATGGTCTTGATGCATTGTATAACATGGTACTGATTTTTCTCACTATGATTAGAGAGAATTAGCAAGTCCCATGTGACATGATTAACAGGTGGACCTTATACACTAAAAGACTGATCCATGGTTTAAGGTCCAAGACTATTCAAGGTAGATGCTTCACTTTATCCACTTTATTTAAGTATATATTACATTATTTTGTTTTTACAATACAAAATTGTCTTCGTCTGTCGTATTTAATTGATTAATACTGTGCTTGATACTAGATGGAGGGTAATGATGAGTTAATTTTTAACAAATACCCAATTAAATCCTGAATCACCATTGTATAGGGTGATCTTGATGTCATGCATGTAGGAAGAGATATTAGCTGGTAGATTATTTTGTGGAATTTGTTGTCAGATCATTCAGTTGTGTCTGACTCTCTGTGACAATATGGACCTCAGTATGCCAGGCACATCATGTGCGGTTGTACTCATCCATAAGGCTTTCATGGCAAAGATCCTGGAGTGGAATTTTTTCTCACTTCTCTACTATGACCTGCCAATCTTGGGTGACCCTACATGGTATAGCTTACAGCTTCGTTGTGATTATAGTGATCTGGAATGGTTTTGTGGAATCGTAACTACAAACTGGCAGTGAGATAGTCTTTTATATTCTGTCTTTGGGGGATTTACTGAACATCTCATTGGGCTGAGAAGGGTCTCCATGCCAAATAATAGGGTGGCAGAGCTACTTCTGGTGCAGGTTGTGCAAAACACCAGTGTCCTCATCAGGGTAGTGGCCATCTGCACACCTCTTAATTTATTAGAGATGTGCAAGGGGTGCCCCCAAATTATTTTGGACTGGTATCCTCCATTCTCTAGCTCCGCAATACTTGGATGCACATCTCAGCCACTTATGATGCTTAGTAAATGTCCCCATGGTAAGAACTTTTTTGTATAATTGTCACATTTCCCAGAGTCATTGATGGAGTTAGTGAATGCTAAAATAAAAGTACCTATCATTAAAGGGACATGGATCATCACTGTTGTTTTCAAGCATTTAAGTATGTTTATACATTTCAAAAGTTAAGTAAAACCTTCTGCACCTTATTCTAATTAATTGTTAATTGTACCGCGCAGTGCAGAGCTCAATACTCATCCAGGCAGAGGCAACACATTGAAATAGCCTGACTCCAATTCAGAGTCAATTTTCAAAATGAAAAAAAAATGTCAATATGATTTTTTACCCTCTATCTAATGGTGCAGAGCACATATGGGGCTTTTGTGGTCCTTTAATCTTCATTAAAACTAACAGAGAGCGTACTTTAGTCTGTAGATCTCATTGGCTGGCAGAGGACTAGCCCCCCAAGAGCAGTTAAACTTCTGAATGTTTTAGTGCTGTGAGACCTTTAATTGAAAAAAGTTACACATCATTAAATACCCTCTTTCTGATGCAACAAACAAAAAAAAAATTAATTCCCGTCCATCTAAATGGAATATTCCTTGTGGGCTGACTTATTTTTATTATTATTATTATTATCTTTATTTATATCGCGCCAACATATTCCGTAGCGCTGTACAGGGGTTGAGTACATAGCAGAAAACAAATTAAACACCTTGTAAAGAATGGAGGGCCCTGTTTTTGAGCATAAAATCAAATGTACATAGAGCTTGTTTCCAAGGCCTGACACAAGATTGAAAACTCGCAAACTTACAATCTAAGGGTTTAGGTGTGATACAAGAGGGTGACAAATACAATTGAAAGCAATTGGTTCAGTAAAGTGGAGGGGTCTGTGTGTTGTACTGTAGATTGTGGTTGTGAGTGTTATTAAGCTGTGGAATGTTCAGTTGTACATGTTAAGGCTGAAGATGATAAGATTTTTTTATCATTTCAAACTGAAAAGTCAACAAATTCAGAAACTGGCTGGTTAATCAAGAGTCTTAATTTCACAAATTGTGTTTTTTTATAAAGGACCCCTGTGCTCATAACAAGGTATTGTCTTTTGAAGAATTACAATTGAAAAGAGACAAAACTTCAGGTGAGAACAGGCTTTTAGAGAAGAAGCCTCTTCCTGCACAGTGTGAATGGGACAGCTACAAATGTCAGTTCTTTTGGTACGACTAATGCAAAGTTCATTAGTTTATATGCCCTTTTGAGATAGAAGACTGCAGTAAAAAAAATGTGTGTGTTTACGTCGTTCAGTCGTATCCGACCCTCAGTGACCTCATGGACCATAACACACCATGCTGATCCACTTGGTATTCATGGCAGAGATACTGGAGTGGGTTGCCAGTTCCTTCTCTAGTGGACCACAATTTTTCTGACCTCTCAGTCCATCTTGGGTGACCCTCCATTGTCTAGCTCACAGCTTCATTGAGACACACAAGCCCCTTCACCAAGAGAAGGTAGGGATCCAGAAGAATCAAGAACTTTTATTAATATTATTATTATTACAGTATTACACTATTATTATTACCACATATGAGCCATTCTGTTGTTGTTGTTATTATTATTATTATTATCATCATCATCATTCAGGTATTCGATGTTCATACAAATGCGACCGATAGACATTCCCAGGAACGGATCTCTTCTGTAACCCAGCGCTACGGAATATGTTGGCGTGTTACAAATAAAGGATAATAATAATAATAATAATAATAATAATAATCCAGGGACCACCAATTTTTATTAGTTAACTGACTCCAGTGTTAGGATTTTCCAATGTGCTGTCTTGAATAAATAAACTTGAAATATTTAGATAAAAATGTTCTTGCAGGTTTCCATATCCTTTTCTAAACTGATTTTGTCTGCTACTTTCTCAGGAGGTTGTATCTTTGTAAACTAATGAGCTTTCCATGAAACCTGTTGAAAGCACTGGCAATTTTAGTTGCCGTTAACACTGTTCAGACAGAAGCTTCTTCTACATCCAAAGTGTGGCTAGATCTACATCCAAAACAGATTTGCATTTTGTTATGTGTAGTTCTTCAAAAAAGTATTTTTGAACTATAAGACAACAGTGATCATTTGAGAAGTTGTGGAAAACTCCCCATGGTGTTACCAACACTAGGACCTGTGTACTCCACTTCATAGACCCTGAAGGACCACACGTCTCTCTCTGAGTAGGTGCAATCTGCTCATTTTTATTTAGTATCAAAGAAGGGGCAGATGGGGAGTTGTTGATTCATTGGTGGACTTACAGTACAGGTTCAAGCCAGTGGTGGAACTAATGCTCATGCAGTAGGTACAAAACCCGGGCCCCATAACATGGTAGGGGCCCCTCTGCAAGTGGCGGTAAATGAGGAATCTTAATTTAATAGGTGAAGCTGACAGATAACCATCAGTGTGACTTGATCATCTACATACATTTTTGGCTTTTATATTGACCCCAAAGGGGTGGATAGAGAGGCTGCAAAGTGGCCCCAAAGTAATTTTGCACTGGGGCCCTCCATTCACTAGTTCCACCAATGGTTCAACCTATGCTCTGTAATCATCCCCTTGCGCAATGAAAGGAAGCATGACTGTCATGGCAAGTTCCATGCACTAGCAGAATGCTAAAATAAAGATTTCCTCTGAAAATTCTATGCCCATGACTTAATCACCTGCAAATATTGATACTTTGTGATACTTCACATGGCTGCCTCCTGAGCAGCTTTGTCTCAGCTACATTGTTGTACCTGCCTCTGATTGGCCACAGCTAGTTATGAATTTTATGCAAATTTATCTTAAATTTCCAGGGGTATTCTTCATCAAAATCAACTGCCTAAAAGCTGAAGATATTTTACAAGCTTTATCACGTTTATTAATGTTTATTTGGAGATTTTTCAGGCAGAAAAATGTCTAATCTATACTTCATTAGAGGCAATTCTTAATCTGACAGCGCACTATTCTTCCATGGAATATCCCTCTTTTTAAATGCATTGCATTGTGGTAAATCCCCGGTAATGACAAAGCATGTAGCATCTCCTTTAGTGTCTCATTACTGTGGTGGCCACATGGGACCTGTCAATGAAAATCCAACCAGTCTCAGAAAAAGAGCAACCCTAGCAGGAAAGTGAACGGATCCGTTATAAACTTCTACACAACCTATTTCTACAACATATCCTCCTGATTACTGTCTTACATTAAAGCATCTGTTCAATACTTTTTTCCATACCAGAGCATTTTAACATTCACCGGCTTTGTATATGTAATTACTGTGAATAAATGCAGAATACATTGTGACAAACCCTAGGTGTTTTCTCTTCTTTCATAATTTTTCATTAATTTCCTCAATTTAAGGAAACTTGTGAGGTTGGGATGTTAGTTGTTGTTGTGTCGTTCAGTCGTGTCCAGCTCTCTGTGACATCATGAACCGTAACACACCAGGAACATCTTTGTGTCTATGATCATGCTGATACACTTGGTATTCATGGCAGAGATATTGGAGTGGGTTGCCAGTTCCTTCTCCATAGCATACAGCTCATGGTATTCCTAAGTGGTCTCCCATCCAAGTACTGACCAGGCCCAAACCTGCTTGGCTTCATGGTCGTGTGACCTCTTCTTTTCCTGACTGGCATTGTACCCAGGCTGTGGAGGTGAAAGCACCGAATCCTAATCCCTGGACTAACATGTTTAGTCTGCTATAATTTAAATTACCAGTGTAGTATTATATTCACAAGAATATTGTTATTATTATTATTATTATCATTATTATTATTATCCTTTATTTGTAATGAGCCAACATATTCTGTAGTGCTATACAGGGATTAAGTACAAGGAAAAAACAATTATAACACATTGGAAAAGAATGGAGGGATCAGTATTTGAGCTTAAAATGTAATGTGCATAGTGCATTCCCCAAAGCATCTTGCTGTTGTTTAGTCGTTCAGTTGTATCCGATTCTCTGTGGCCCTATAGACCACAGCACAGCACTCCAGTCACATCTTGCTTCTGGTTGTGCTTATCCATTAGGTTTTCATGGCAAAGATGCTGGAGTGGGTTGCTAGTAGACTGTGATTTGTCTGACCTCTTTGATATGGCCTGCCCATCTTGGGTGACCCTACATGGTATTGCTCACAGCTTCATTGAACCACACAAGCCCATCCACCACAATAAGGCAGAGATCCAGAAGGGGCAAAGTATCTTACAATCTAAGGATTTGCATGTGGTACAGGAGGGTGATAGATGCAAGATGGAGGTGGGAAGGTAATAGGCTCAAGAAAGTGGAGGTGTCTGTGTATTGCACTGTAGATTGTGGGAGTGAGTGATATTAGGTATAGAGTGTGCAGATGTGTATATTATGTATGAAGGTGATGAGCTTCATTAAAGAGATTTGTTCTTAGTGATTTTTGAAAGTTTTAAGGCAGGTGGAGTCTAGTGGAGCATTGGTAATATCTCAGTCAAATATTAATAAAAATATATATTCCAAAAGGAAGTGTATTTTAAAAATATATCAATGGCTTGAGACATCACAGATTTTCTTTCAACCAATTAATAATTATCATCAGCGTTTAAAAATGGCAAAGAGAGCTGGAGCTAGCAGAGCCCTAAAAAGCCAAGACCTGACATATTTTCCTTTTGGCTGTAATTTCTCAGTACATATTTTTTAAATGAAAAGGAAATGTGACTGTCATGGCAGCTTCCATGCACTAGCAGAGTGCTAAAATAAACATTTTCTCTGAAAATCATTTATGCCCATGATACTTTGTGATACTTTGCATGGCTGCCTCCTGAGCAGGTTTGTCTCAGCTACATTGTTGTAGCTGCCTCTGATTGGTTACAACTTTTTTTTTTCTTAATATTTAGCTGTAGTTTCTCAATAATTGTTTTTAAAATATTGACTTAGGACATTGATTAACTGTCTTAAATGATCACTGCGGGCACATATTTAAAATATTGAATGTTGAACACTTGAAAATAGGCCAAAATAATATAACCGCTACAATATTTTTTCATATATATATATATATATATATATATATATATATATATATATATATATATATATATATATATATAAAAAAGCAATCCATAAATCAAGTCTTGTAGCTGGCTGGAGTGGACCTGCACAGGAGAAATACACACACATTTTCTAGTCCCCCTCCCCCTCCACAATACTTCAATATAGGAAAATAACTGCTCCTCTCCGGACACAACACTTCATTCAGAGATGGAGTGAACTGGAGCTTATATAGCCTGGCAGCGTGATTGAAAAATTGCATTTAAACATTTGTCTCTTATATACACACAATAATCCCTAGCACTGACAGATAACGTTGGGGGCCTTTATTTTGCCACAGCAAAGACAGACTGTAACCCTAATTAACACATCAAAGCAGCTTATTGTCATACTTGTTAACAATAATCCCCCCTGGATCGCTACCTTGTCGTGGTGAAGGAGCTTGTGTATTTCAATGAAGCAGTGAGCTCTTCCATGTAGGGTTACCCGAGATGGACAGGACATAGCACAGGAGAAGGAACTAACAACCCACTCAAGTATCTGTGCCATGAAAACAATATGGATAAGCACAGACACACCTGGCATGCTGCGTCCATATGGTCACTGAGAGTTGGACACGACTGAAGGACTGAACCACAACAAACAATAATCTAAAAAAACAACTCGATTTTGGGGTAAAACATCTAAACATAGCCACTATCTAATTTATATTCTTTTATGGAAATATAGCCCTGCATTTTATGTGACTTCCAATCAGCCGACTACCTGATACTATAGACAGTCCTTCAGTATATGTTGGTTTAACCCTTTACTAAGCAGTGTCATCTCTCACACATTCCTGGATTTTAGTTCTATAAAGCACACAAACAGTATGACACCTCCTAAGATTTATTCCATGAGTTTGCAAAAGGACATGTAAAACTGTGCAGTATTTTCCTTTTATTTTTCTCATTTGAAGCCTCCAGATTGATTATCACCTGTGAACGTGTCACCTTCCCATTAAAGTGATATTTTATGCTTCAAATCAGTTCTGTGAATTACTTGTTTACCCTGCTGGCTATTGTTGTATAGTTAATTCCGAGCGCCGTTTTTTTCTAATAATGTGGAAATCTGCTACATGATTTGAAATGCTGATCAGTCTCTAGATCTGAATAACTGATGTTTAGGACAAATGGCGGCTGCCTTGCCCTCTCCCGGTTGAATTTATTCTAGCAGCCTCCATAAAGGACCGTTCTGTAATGAGAATATGTAAATGAGCATGAACAATGTCATACATATTTAAATAAAATAAATGTTTTATTGTACATGAGATTTCTGAGCAGGAGTGGGAAGTATGGGGGTAGGTGTCACATTTGAAAAGGTTCAGTCATTTAAAATGGGTATGGATTTAGTAGGTATGCAATATCATATCAGTGCTGCTGCAGCAGGTGCAACGCACCAGGTCCCAAATCGCGTTAGGGCCCTCTGCTGCTGAGCAATTTAAATATATTAGACCAGGGTTTAAATTTCTAAGGCTGGCAATGCTGCTTGCCACACAATGTGAGGCTTTTGCTCCTCTGAGGTTAGTGTTACTTTCTTTGCCGTTGTCTATTTTCTAAGTTCTGTGTTTTCATACAGTTTCAGATTTTTTTACGTTTTTCGTCCGCCATTTTTTTCCTCTCTTAGCCTGATTTTGAATTGACGAAAAACCCCAAATATTGCTCAAAATCGCTTGTAACCTCACTCCTAGGCTTCCTGGCTCTCCCCCTGTCCTGTCTGTGAGTGTGTTATTATATTTGTAAAAATGTTTTGGTTTGTTTTTTAGAGTTACGCGCTTGGCTCGCAGTTGCGCCCCTAACAATGCAAGCTTCAACGGCTCACCTCGCAAGGCTTCGCAGATGAGTGCCTTCGGCGCTCATCCAGCCTAAGTCCTGTGCCGTACACGTCTCGCCTCGCTTCCTGAGGTTTTGCAGATGAGCACCTTTGGCGCTCATGCAGCCTAAGTCATGCGCCGTACATGGCTTGCGAGGTCGCAAATGCGTGACCAACATCGCAAACATTCCGAACAGTGTTCTTGATCCACAACTATATATGTGATGAGGATGGCAGGTAATTACTTTGATATAGAAGAATGATCTGATCATCATGTGTGTGTTTGCGTCGCTCAGTTTTATCCAACTCTTTATGACCACATGGACCACAACACGACATGCTGATCCACTTGGTTTTCATGGAAGAGATACTGTAGTGGGTTTCCAGTTCCTTCTCCAGTGGGCCACAGCATACAGCCGCTGGTATTCCTAGGTGGTGTCCTGTCCAGGTACTTACCAGGCCCAAAGGCTTCAGGGACCTCTTGGTTCCCTGGATGGAATTGGCCCCTGGTTACAGCAGTGATAGCACCGTATCCTAACTACTGGAGTAGCAGGGAACCCCTGATCACCATAGGGGTGTTCAGATTATCTACATATATTTCAGCCCATTTTCTTGATACCCGTGAATAAAGTCTTGAACAGCTATACCTCGTTGAACGCTGTAGATAGGTTCTAAGCAATAGGAGTGTTAAGCAAAACAGCTCTAAATGGTCATTTTAACATAGGGTAGAATGCTTTAAGGGAACTCATAAAAAAAAATACAGAATTGCAATAGAAATTTAAACTTTTTTTGTTTTATATGAACGTCAAACAAACAGCAAACAACACTAAGACAAACTGGCCATTAGCAGACATATAAAAACTTAAAATTTGCGATGTTGAAGCTTCTGGCTTATCCTGGATTCTGTTTTTTTTTTTTTTTTTTTTTTTTACAATCAGAGCATTAAAAGAGATTATAGCGAGGCAGTGCATTAAACAGGGAAATAAGGGTCAAAATAGCGTTATAGTGAAACCACGCTAAAGGGGTAGGGTTAAGCAGGGTATACCTGTATATAAACACAGGCATACTCCTTTTAACTCTGTAGATGTGTTCCTAGAAGACCAAGTTCTAAACGAAACAGTGTTAAACAGGTCAATTTTAACATAGGGTAGATCACAGGTAAACTCGATTTTACAATTATTTTCATGGCTCTTGGTATTTTGGAATGATACACATGCATCAAATCAGTGTTACTCGGGGATATGTCTGGCAAAAACTGTGTTATATCCAATGGGGATGTGTCAGGCAAAAACAGCTTTATAGCGAATCAGTGTTAAACAGGGTAGTTCTAAGTAGGGTCTGCCTGTATACTTCAAAGAAGCTGTGAGCCATACCATGTAAGGTCACCCAAGATGGGGAGGTCATAGCAGAGAGGGCAGACAAATTGTGGTCCACTGGAGAAGGAACTGGCAACCCACTCTGGTATCATTTTCAAGAAATACCTTATAGCTGAGCACAAGTTGTGCCTGGTGTAATGCGATAAATAGGGTCTCTGAGAGTTGGACACAACTGAATGACTGAACAACAATGGGTGGAAAGAGAAGTTGCAAAGGATTATTTTGCACCAGTGCCCTCCATTCACTAGTGACTCAGATCCCTATGTATTTACTTATATGAAGACGCAATGAAAAGCTCAGAAATAAATCGGAGAAAAATGTTTTTTTTAAAAAACAACACAAAACATTTCTGATGTAAAATTAAAAGAATTCTAGATAATGCAACAGGAATTCCATGTTAAGATTAAGACCTGTATTTTTCATATTAAAGTATGATAGAACATGGAATTCCTGTCGCATTATCTAGAATTCTTTTAATTATATATACTAGTGACTTGCCCGTCAAAAATGACGGCAATAAAATTGTAAGGCTGGGAATGCTGTTTGAAACACAATGTGACACTCTTTACCTTTTTGTTATCTACAAAGAAGTACAACAATTGTAATAAATGTTTTCATTTTTTTAATGTTGAACTTGTATTTAAAGAACTGTGAAACCATTTTTTTTTTACAATATTAACCTTTTTAATTGTCAAGTATGCAGGAATAATATAAGAATGGATTAAGTTTGTATGAATAAGTATTTTAAGCCATTACACAAAGATTTGTAACATGGAAGTTATATTTGAAACATTGGTCAACCAATTATGTTTAACAATACTAACATTTCTAATTCTGAGGTATGCATGAGTAACATACCAATAGGTCAAGTTTGCATGAATGAGTATTTTAAACCATTACATAATGCTTCTTAACATGCAACTTGTAGTTGAACTTCTGGTAAAGCAAGTAGTTATTGAATCCAGAGGGAGGCACACAGTAAAAACACCCATGGAAACTTAGCCGATTGTATCAAAGGGGGAAAAAAATAATTCCTTCCTGACCCCATTAACTGGCGATCAGATTACTCCCTGGTCAATCCTCTCTATTTATACATTTACATTTTGAACAAATGATTATGCTCCTACTGACATAAACCCTAATAAGATCCAATAAAACAACTTTTCAAAACTTGTAAAATACAATGTTAACAATGCAAACATTAACGGAATCTAATAACATTTAAACTACAATTGTCCAAAAATACAGTGATATTGAATATTGAATCCAGAGGAAGGTAAACCAAAAAACCCCAGTGAAACTTGGTCAATTGTTTCAAAGTGGTCAACATTTTTTATTCCTTCCTGACCCATTAATTGGTGATCGGATTACTCCCTGGATCAACACCCTTTATGTAATTAAACATGTACATTTAACAACAAATGATCATCATCATACTAACATGAACTCTTAATTATATAGAATGAAACAACTTTCTCCACCTTTTAAAATACAATTTTAACATTCCAAACAGTAACTTAATGTAGTAACATGTAACCTTGAATTTCTACGAAAATGCTAAATAAAATTTGTGGGGCCAATCATGTGAAAAGGACACTTCTAAGACATTCCAATTTTTTGAAAAGAGCCCATCAGACTTGTAAGTTTGTCTATGAGATATAACCACTTTTTATTCTTGTTTTATTTTTTTTTAACGTTTTTTTTGTTATTCTTGTAGTTCAGAAAAATGGCAGATAGAGTGAAATAGCGGTCCTCTAAAAAGAGTCCCAGTGACATTTTAGTTCGTCCTGGAAGTAAAACCACTCTTCTCTATGTTTTTTTTGCCATTTTATAGAGTTTCTTAGTGAAATAGTGGTCCTCTAAAAAGAGCCCAAGTTACATCAACTTTCGTCCTCAAAATAAAACCACTGTTCTCTATGTTTACAGAACCTCATAGTACACAATGTTTTTGTTAAAAATGCGTCCATCCTCTAATAAATCATCCTGACTTTGGATTTCTTCAACATGAACTTAAATTTCCTCTGGATTGTTGCATCTGGAAAAAGCAACATAGAGTTGTCCATGGGCAAATACAGGTTCCTGTAAAGAAATACCCACAGACTTAAAAGTTTGTCCTTGTGATTTATAAATGGTCATGGCAAATGACATGATAATGGGAAATTGTCTCCTTTGAAGGACAAAAGGTAAACCACTCTCACTTGGAGCCAAATCAATTTGTGGTATAAAAACTTGTTCACCTTTATGGGTACCAGTCATAATTTCTGCATGTATAAAATGATCTTTTAAACCCTGCACAATTAATCTGGTCCCATTACAAAGTCCTTTTTTGGGTTTCATGTTTCTCAGTAGCATGACAATTGCCCGTTTTTTAAGTTGCAAAACCTGTGGTGGCATTCCAGAGGGAGTTAAAAAATGTATAAATTCAATAGAAACGTTGAATTCACTCTCTTGGTCATCAGCCAGAACCAAATCTGCACTATAGTACAATGTTTTTGGTGAATTGATGAATTTTAAAATGTTGTTATTCAGATTCAAGGCATCTATATTTTTTTATGTTAATATCACTTTGTTTGCAATTTCTGAGTAATCGTCGTTATTGATTGTATTCAGAAAGATTGCCGATATTAGTGATTCTTCGCAAATCATTTGTGGTGGAATTTCTACAGTGTCATCAGGTAGATTATATATTTTTAGATGTTTTCTTTCTCCAATTTGAATTAGCCAATTATTTAATTCATTTTGGCCTTGAGATCTCATATTTTTTTCTAATTTTAGGTGAGTAAATGTTTCCCACAGTTTACTTGTCTTTATACATGTTTTGACAATGTCAGTCCTATTTCCATGTGGCACAACAGGTAATGTTTGCCCAAAATATCCTCTTAACAACATGACCTTTCCACCAAATCGCATATCATTAGCCATAACTTCTTTTAATAATCGATCAATACATTGCAGGGCATGACATGACATCATTGTAGCCTCAACTATTATAATCAATTTTGTTTTTTTGAATTTTTTGCTTGTAATGAATTCCTTTGAATATCTGACACTGATGTTTCTAAAATGGGAACAGTCAGTTTAAATCCACTATGCACAGTTCCGCCACCTTCTAACAAAAGTTCCAGTTGTTGCAAATGGCATTGCTATTTGACCCTGTGCTCGAATGTAACTCATCAAACAATTATACAGATACATTTTTCCTGATCCACCAGGACCGTCTAGATAGAAAAAACGGTCTTTGACCATTTCATCATCTGTTGCATTTGTGACGGCGTTAAATGCTTGTAATTGTAATGTATTTAAAGTTGAAAGTTTTTCTTGTGTTTTTTGTTGTTGAAGCTCAGTGTCATAGTCATCAAAGTTTATTTCATCTATAAGTCCTGGATCAGGCAAATTTAAACCTGCACAATTTAATCCATGACAAATAAATATTCCTTGAATTTCCATTAATGCTCTTAATAGTGCAATGGGCTCATTGTAACATTTCAAGAAGTCTTCACACATATTTAATTTAAATGTTTCCCACAAAGCTAATGCATCAGGTACATTGCAAAATATGCAAATTAATGCAAATTGTTCTCTCATTTGCTTTGGCATTTGACATAGTGCTGCTTCTTCCAAACACCTCTCCCATTCGGTATCATCTGCTAGGAAGTTTTGATATCTTGCAGCTAATTGAAAAGTATCATAAACTATGTAAATCACTGTGCGTAAATGTTCATAACTTTGTGCACCGGGAACATGTAAAAGAAGTAATCTTAAACTGAAATGTTCAATGTCTTTTGGACTGACGGTATAAATTGTTGGGATAATTGTAAGAGTATTTTTATTTTGTTGTCGGCATTGGCCATTTACAAATACATAGTGATATGGAATCTCAATTTATAAAAATTATCTGGCCTTAGTGTCCTGACAATTTAATTGAAATCAAGCAGTAAGTGTTTTTGCACTATGTTCATTTTGTGCTAGAGCATTTATTTCATTCCCTGCAGTAAAGCAAACAATTGACCTTGTGTAACTAACCGAAACACAGCATGTGACCCATCATGCATCTCAAATTTAAGAAGACGCCACATTGCTTCTGGAGCAGAAAGTTCATCATGTAAAATTGGATTGTCTTGTTAATTTTTTGTACCTTGCACAACAACAGTTGCTGCATCATATCCTTTGTATAAATATTTTATGGATTTGATAGAAGTGCAAGCTTCCACATTTATGTGTGCATTGTACTTCATCAGCAAATGTGGATTGTATGGAACTACATATCTATAATTGACCTTCTGGCCACGAATAATAGCAGTTTGTCCTTCTTTTATACAAAGGGTATTATGGTATCCATCACAATTTGCATAAGTCTGCACCTAAAAATTGTTTTGATAATTCTTTTGTGCATTTTTTATTTTACCTACATGGTAAATTTGGATTGATATCCCCACATGGACCATGAATCATTCTGTGTGTTACAATGTCATAACGTTTTGAATATTTTTCTGGATGTGGCAGGTCAGCAGCAATTACTGAGTCAACTCTCTTTGAAGTGTTCAATGTATCCTTTTCTTGCAGGATTAAAAAGTATGTGTTCATGTAGCAGACCACATTTTTGAAATTCAATGGTATAATCAAAAGCCACACATTTTCCAAATTACTCTGCTTTAGTTATACCATGTATTAATGAACTGAGTTTTATTTTGAATACTCTCGCCACTAAATCTGGTCGGTCAGAAGTATTTTGGCCAAATTTGAAATTTTCCTTGATCTCTGGCCATTGTGGATTACATGTGAATGCAATGAATACATCAGGTTCTCCAAATTTTGTCACAATAGCCATGGCATTATTGTATCTTTCTCGCATATTGCGAGGAGATCCTTGGAAAGTGGATGTCAAAATGATTGCTCTTCCAGCTCTGTTTTGTAGCGACATAATCCATCAATCCACAATATTGTTCTATACAAAGCTTGTTTTGTTGAAATTTGATAAAATTTAGATTATTTGCATTCGACTTGTAGAATCAATAATCCATTAATTGAGTTTTCCCCCACATAAAATAGGAATGAAATGATTGCGAATAGCAGTTTGTGCCACTTTATATACCAGCATAGAAATATTGTTTCTAACCCAAACTTTAGTATTGGGATAACTTTGCAATTGTAATTGTGGTTTCCATCCTGGCTCACCATTTGGAAAGAAAATTGGATATGTCATTGGATCCAAATTACAACTTAATATACTGATGTTTATAAAAGGTTGTTTTTCATTGCGTGGATATATTCTAATATCCCGCTGAAATGGGGGTTCACCATCCTCAGTTTTAAAGACCAAGGCAACCTCATTTATTGTTGGTAAATTATACCGTCTTTGATCAGTATTGCAATCACTTTTCAAAACCATATTTACTCTTGGCATTGGCAATTGATGTATTTGAGCATGTTCCTTTGTTCTTTTTCAATCTCTGCAAATTTTTTGTTTGTTTGACTATATGGGTTGTTGGCCATCTGTTCAAAGACTATGCGCAAACACTGTTTATTTTTAGGAAGTCATCCATGGTTCAACAGCTTACATTGTATCTAGGACATACAGTATAACTATGCAAATTTCCTTTGCTCTCCTTCTTGTGGGTGTAAATGTGAAGTGCGGTGGTAAATTTATTCTTGAACTCTAAAACAGTAAGGACCATGTCCTGGGACATTTTCTGCTAATGTAACATCCATTGAAGCAAATGAAATTGCACTGTTATAAGACCTGATGTTTTTTTTTTATTAGTATAATTTGGAAATGTTGGTTTGCTCATTATACTTTCTAAATATTCAGGAAATGTGTGTCTTTGTGGAAGTCTTACCTTTCCTTTGTGACACCAACTAATTAACTCAACATCAGTTGGTCTTTCCTTCAGAAAATGATAGGCCCCACAAAACTGACAAACCACATTCAGCAATCCACAATAATGACTGTCTACTGTTAGTGATGTAAATAAAGGACTATCCTGAGCTTCCTGAACATAGCTATCAGTACCAGTATGTATATCAACATTGATGTCATGAGGCAATATTGGGTCATTAGGCAATGTTTTACAGACATGTTTTTGTTCACGTTTTCTTTTCTTTGAAGGCCCAGCACACCCAGTTTGTCCTTTTGCACTCATTTTCTTTTATTTGCAAGTCTCTGTTGGTCTTCTTCTCTTAGTCTTTTGGAAGTCTCGGGCGACTGTGCATCTCTCCATCTTTGCTTCCGTTTCCTTGCTGCTCTTCTTTTCCGTTCTGTACGTAATGTATTTTTATTGTGCACACATGAATTAATTAATCAATAACTTTCATCAATGCAAAAACAAAATACTTAATCTTGTTTTGATAAAGAAGGGCATCATTAAATAATATACCTGTAATGGTGATGTAATTGTAGATGAAATGCTGCAGAGCTCAGGGTCTGTGTTCAATCAGGTCGAGTGTTCACAAGGATGAGCAAACAACATGAAAAGCATTGTTAATGTTTGTATTCAATTAATTCATTAATCAATGAAAGTATCATGTTTAATTTGCATACATGCAAAACGTAAAGGCCAAAGCATCAATATGAAATGTATCAGGTGTCAGAGCATAATAAACTGATTTAAATCTGTAACTGCTTTGAGGGGCCTATCCCTGTCAGGCAATGAGCATTAATACAAATATATAAGTGCAGTGTAAAATATATAATTTTTTTACTGCAGTGTAAAATATCAATTTTGTGTAGGTCCAGAGTTATAAACTGATGTAAGTAATTGCACTGTAAAGTATTTTTTTACTGCAGTGTAAAATATATATATATTCGTGGTCTCAGAGCATATTAAAGTAATTTAAGTAAAATCAGTAATAAATATACATTTTTTAGGTCTTAGAGCATAATAAACTGATTAAAGTTAGTGCACTACAAAATTTCCAATTTTTAACTGCATTTTAAAATATAGTTTTATTTTATTTCAGGGTCCTATTGCTGTCATGCAATGAGCATTAATACATATATGTAAGTGTAGTGTAAAATATTGTAATAATTAATTAATTGACGTCAATGAATAAGTATATTAGGAAGACTTAAACAATACAGATATCTAACTGCAGTGTAAAATAAAAAACATTTTTTAGTGCAGTGGAATTATTTTTTTTTGTTTGTAATTAGCAATTAATAAATAAGTTAATGAATAAATGTTTTATAAATAGGTAATCATAATACAGATATACAACTGCAGTGTAAAATATACATTTTTGTTACTGCATTATAAAACATATTTCAAGGTCCTATTGCTGTCAGGCAATGAACATTAATAAAGATATATAAGAATAGTGTAAAATATAGTAATTCTTAATTAATGAATTAATTGACGTTAATGAATTAGGCCCTCATTCAATTGCAATTTGGCCAATTGAATAGGGGTCTAAATAAGCACATAACATATATTTTTTAAAGAAGTTTTTAGTTAGTAAACATCTATCTAATAACAAATTTTTCACTAACTAAAAACTTATTTAAAAAAAATATGCTATGTGCTTATTTAGAGCCCTATTCATTTGGCTGAATCGCAATTGAATGAGGGCCTAAGTGTATTAGGAAGACTTAAGCACAATACTTAATACAATACAATATTACAGACATATAACTGCAGTGTAAAATACACCTTTTTTTTAGTGTAGTGTGCACATTTTTTAATTTTTTTTTAATTAATAAATTAATTTGACATTATTAATAAATTAGGTCATGAATAAATGTATGATAAAGAGGTAAGCAGTGTAAAATATAAATTTTTCTTCCTGCAGTATATATATTTTTTTATGAAGTAATTATTAATTATTAATGTACATTAATAATTACGTAATAAATTAATAAATGTATTAGACAGAGCTAAGCATACTAAAGATATATAAATACAGTGTAAACTATACATTTTTTAGTGCAGTGGAAAATATTCTTTTAATTTTATTTATGTTAATAATTAATTAATAAATTTAATATACTTTACCTATTTATAATTAATAACCAGCAACCAATATCCTGAAGAGCTAACAATCTCTTTGGATTTTCAGGCAACAGAAAATGTCAAGTCAGACTGTCATCACCTGAGGAGAAAGTGTCAGCAATGTGGCAAGTTTGTAGTATATATAGGCTGTGTGCACAAGACCAAACCGTTGTTTTAGACGGGAAAGCTGTCATTTTAGAATCGTAATGTCTTGATTTGCAAGTTAATGTTGTAAAATGTTGGCGGTATTCTATGTCTTACGTGCATCGCAAGCATTTTTTGTCCTTCCTAATAGTGTCATTTGTACCTTGTATGTGCCTGGGTAAAAGTCGTACATCCCTGGCGTTTTTTTGTGCGCCTCAGGGTTGTGTAGCCTCGTTTTCATTTTTTTTTTCAGCCAACATTTTTTTTCTTGCTTAGCTGATTTTCAAGTGCCGAAACTGCTTAAATTGGACTTAAATTTGCGTGCAACCTCACTCCTAGACATGTAGGCTGTCCCCCCGTGCTGTGTGCGATGTAATTTTTTTTTTTTCAGCATAGGGCAGGATTCCAGCTTGTGTTGTGGACCTTATGAGTACGTAGTTTACCACAAAAATCCTTTAATATATTGTGGGCAAAAGAGCGATAGAAGCCCTCTACCGTATAATAGTACAGTAAATAAATAGTACATCTGTGTTCACATTTGAATGTCTAAAACAAGTTAAAAAACCTGCTTCCAGCTCAGAATACAGAGAAATACACTGCATTCTGGGAAGCTGAGCAGAGACGTTCAGATGTGCCCACAAATGCCTCGCTCTTCAATACGTAGCCATTATAAACATGGCTTCCTTTAAACCCTATGCCTGCTGCATTACACAGCTTTTATGCAAAACCAAGGTTGGATTATACACAAGCTGGGAATTCTACTCACGGACAGCCGTTTCAAGGTTACTGCCTATCATCAGTGTTGATGATAGGCAGTAACCCTGAAACAGCTGTTGTGGAGAACTAACTTGTTAACTGAAAACCCAAGTGAAACTTTGCCAGTTGTCTCAAAAGGGGAAAAAATGTATTCCTTCCTGCCCCCAGATACTGGCGATCGGATTCCTCCCTGCATCAATTCTCCCTCTCTAATTAACCAGGATAACTCTGAATGCCCTTTTTATTAAAAAATATATCCAATCCCTTTTTAAAGATATCTATTGAATCCGCTGTCACCACCTCCTGGTAAAGAATTCCACAGATTAACCACCTTTACTGTGAATAACCCTTTTCTTTCTTTAAGGTGGAATCTTTTTACTTCTAAACTCAACTTATGTCCTCTTGTCAGTTGAAAACCTCTTGGCACAAAAATCTCTCTTGACAAATCTTTATACAGACCCTGGATGTATTTTATAAGGTAATCATATCTCCTCTTAGACGCCTTTATTTTTGAGAAAATAAGTATAATTTGGTTAGCCTTTCTTCATAACATTAGCCCCTCCATTCCCCTTATTAGTTTTGTTGCCCTTCTCTGTACCTTTTCCAGCTCTAAAATGTCCTTTTTATGAAGTGGTGCCCAAAATTGTACTCCATATTCCAAATGAGGGCGTACTAGAGGTTTGTATAGTGGCATAAATATCTGCTTCTCTTGCTTACCCTTCTTAATACATGCTAATATTTTATTTGCCTTTGCAGCAAAGGCAAATAAAAAGTAATACATTTCGAGGATCTCTTGATACCAAGCTACGGTAAGGTAGACCAAGAAAGATTTCAGCCACAACTGACAGAAGAATTGTTCGGAATACAAAGAAAAACCCACAGGTAACCTCAGGAGAAATACAGGCTGCTCTGGAAAAAGATGGTGTGGTTGTTTCAAGGAGCACAATATGACGATACTTAAACAAAAAGTAGCTGCATGGGTAAGATGCCAGAAAAAAGCCTTTACTGCACCAATGCCACATAAAAGCCCGGTTACAATATGTCCGACAACACCTTGACATGCCTCACAGCTTCTGGCACACTGTAATTTGGAGTGACGAGACCAAAATAGAGTTTTATGGTCACAACCATAAGCACTATGTTTGGAGAGAGGTCAACAAGGCCTATAGTGAAAATAATACCATCCCCACTGTGAAGCATGGTGGTGGCTCCCTGATTTTTTGGGTGGGTGTGAGCTCTAAAGGGACGGGGGAATCTTGTGAAAATTGAAGACAAGATGAATGCAGCATGTTATCAGAAAATACGGGCAGACAATTTGTATTCTTCTGCACGAAGGCTGCGCATGGGACGCTCTTGGACTTTCCAGCATGACAATGACCCTAAGCACAAGGCCAAGTTGACCCTCCAGTAGATACAGCAGAAAAAGGTGAAGGTTGTGGAGTGGCCATCACAGCCTCCTGACCTTAATATCATTGAGACACTCTAGGGTGAGCGCAAACGTGCTGTTCATGCAAGACGACCAAAGACTTTGCATTACCTGGAGGCATTTTGCCAAGACGAATGGGCAGCTATACCACCTGCAAGAATTAGGGGCCTCATAGACAACTGTTACAAAAGACTGCATGCTGTCATTGATGCTAATGGGGGCAATAAACAGTATTAAGAACTAAGGGTATGTAAACTTTTGATCAGGTTCATTTGGTTGATTTCTCATACCATTATGATTTATAAAGGAGCCAAACAGCTATGTGAGAATAAATGGCTTCATATGATCACTATCATTCAATCACAGACATTATTTTTGCATGATCAGTCATATTTTCAAAAGAAATGCCAACATTTCACAATTTCTGCCAGGGTATGAACACTTTTGAGGACAATAGTATATATACACATTTACAATCTACATTGCATATATCACATATTATAATTGTCTAACTACGATTTGTCGTCACGTTGCGGCCCTCATCGCCCGGCGAGCCTTACGCAGCAAGGCGAGCCGTTAAATTGTAGCACTTTGGCAATGAGCGCCGCAGGCGCTCATTGCAGGCGAGCCTCGCATAGCGAGGCGAGCCGTTAAACCGTAGCACTTAGAAAAAAAATACGAGATGAAAAAAATTACGAGATACGCGGCGGAACCAAAACACTAAAAAAAACACTAAATACACACTAAAAAATAAAATAAAGGTCACTTACAGCATGGGAAACCAGGCAGGACGTCTGTAAGTGGAACTCCAATTTACAGCGATTTAGCCGAGTTACAAAGATCGAAAATCGGCTAAGCGTGAAAAAAATGGCCGCCGAAAAAAATGAAAACGAGGCTATACTACTACGAACTGCGTAAAACACAGCCACAGACGTATGTTTTCGAAAAACAACAAGATAAAGGATGCGGATTAACCGCGCAATGAGTAAAAAGACAGTAGCCAGTACATTTCATGAAACCCAATTACAGATTTACGCATTAACACAGATTTAACGCCTTTGTCTCCCGCAACATCGGATTTCCCGCCTAAACCAACGCATTTGATGAAATATAAGTTGCAAGTTAACAAGTTGCACTGCAACATAATGGGGCTACACTACCTTCACTAAATAATTGGTTAACGCAGGAAGAAATACAAAAGAGGTTGGAGAAAATAAATGTTAATAAAGCCCCAGGTCCTGATGGAATACATCCAAGGGTACTGAGGGAGCTGGGTTCTGTAATAGCCAAACCATTATATCTAATCTTTAAAGACTCGCTCACTACAGGGTCTCTACCAGATGACTGGAGAAAAGCAGAGGTGATACCTATATTTAAGAAGGGATCTAGAGCAAATCCGGGGAATTATAGACCAGTGAGCCTCACTTCTGTAGTTGGGAAGCTTTTGGAAGGGTTAATAAGGGACAGAATACAAGAATATGTCTATTTGAACAGGATCATAGGTAGCAGTCAACATGGATTTATGAAGGAAAGGTCGTGTCAGACCAATCTAATTAGTTTTTATGAGGAGGTTAGTAGGAACTTGGATCAGGGCAACTCAGTGGATGTAGTCTTTTTAGATTTTTCAAAGGCATTTGATACAGTGCCACATGGAAGACTAGTGAGCAAACTAAGGGATACAGGAATTGCAGTAAATATCTGCTCATGGATCGAGAGCTGGCTAAAAGACAGGAAGCAAAGGGTTGTTGTAAATGGAACATACTCCGATTGGTCTAATGTGATAAGTGGGGTTCCTCAGGGCACAGTATTGGGTCCTCTCCTTTTTAACATATTTATTAATGACATTGAAGTAGGACTCGAATGTTGTGTCTCCATTTTTGCTGATGACACTAAGTTGTGCAAGGTAATAAAATCAGATAATGATGTACTTTCCCTACAAAAGGATTTGCATAAATTAGAGAAATGGGCGGCTAAATGGCAGATGAGATTTAATACAAATAAATGTAAGGTTATGCATTTGGGAAGGAACAATAGCCAAGCAATCTATAATCTTAATGGAGCAAATCTAGGGGTATCAGATATTGAAAGGGATTTGGGAGTACTAGTGGACAACCACCTAGTACTTCAGGCTTCTGCTAGAAAGC
>JAPZIH010000496.1:0-21680 GCA_027410445.1 Discoglossus pictus
ACAGAGAGTGAGATACAGGACACAGAGAGAGGGAGATACAGGACACAGAGAGAGGGAGATACAGGACACAGAGAGAGGGAGATACAGGACACAGAGAGAGAGAGATACAGGACACAGAGAGAGGGAGATACAGGACACAGAGAGAGAGATACAGGACACAGAGAGAGAGATACAGGACACAGAGAGAGAGATACAGGACACAGAGAGAGGGAGATACAGGACACAGAGAGAGGGAGATACAGGACACAGAGAGAGAGATACAGGACACAGAGAGAGAGATACAGGACACAGAGAGAGAGGAGATACAGGACACAGAGAGAGAGATACAGGACACAGAGAGAGGGAGATACAGGACACAGAGAGAGAGATACAGGACACAGAGAGAGGGAGATACAGGACACAGAGAGAGAGAGATACAGGACAGAGAGAGACACACAGGACAGAGAGAGGACACACAGGACAGAGAGAGACACACAGGACAGAGAGAGACACAGGACAGAGAGAGAGACACACAGGACAGAGAGAGACAGGACAGAGAGAGACAGGACAGAGAGAGAGAGAGAGACAGGGCAGAGAGTGAGAGAGAGACACCGGTGAGAGAGAGAGAGAGAGACTAAGATGAGAGAGAGAGAGAGAGAGACACAGGTGTGAGAGAGAGAGAGAGACACACAGGTGTGAGAGAGAGAGAGACACTGGTGAGAGAGAGAGAGAGAGAGAGAGAGACACAGGACAGAGAGAGAGAGACACAGGTGAGAGAGGGAGACACACAGGACAGAGAGAGAGAGAGACACACAGGACAGAGAGAGACACACAGGAAAGAGAGAGGGACACAGGACAGAGAGAGGGACATAGTACAGAGAGAGAGACACAGGACAGAGAGAGAGAGACACAGGGCAGAGGCAGAGACACAGGTGAGAGAGAGAGGGAGAGACACACAGGTGAGAGAGAGAGAGACACAGGTGAGAGAGAGAGACACAGGTGAGAGAGAGACACAGGTGAGAGAGAGACACACAGGACAGAGAGAGACACACAGGACAGAGAGAGACACACGGGTGAGAGAGAGAGACACACAGGACAGAGAGAGAGACACAGGACAGAGAGAGAGACACAGGACAGAGATAGACACACAGGGCAGAGAGAGACATACAGGACAGAGAGAGAGAGACACAGGACAGAGAGAGAGACACACAGGACAGAGAGAGAGACACAGGACAGAGAGAGAGAGAAAGAGAGACAGGTCAGAGAGAGAGACACAGGACAGAGAGAGAAAGAGAGACAGGGCAAAGAGAGAGAGAAAGAGACACAGGTGAGAGAGAGACACAGGTGAGAGAGAGAGACACAGGTGAGAGAGAGAGACACAGGTGAGAGAGAGAGACACACAGGACAGAGAGAGAGACACAGGTGAGAGAGAGACACACAGGACAGAGAGAGACACACACAGGACAGAGAGAGACACAGGACAGAGAGAGAGTGACACAGGACAGAGAGAGAGAGAGGACAGAGAGAGAGACACAGGACAGAGAGAGAGAGAGAGAGATATGGCAGAGAGAGAGAGACACAGGTTAAGAGAGAGAGAGAGAGACACAGATGAGAGAGAGAGACACTGGTGAGAGAGAGACACACACAGAACAGAGAGAGAGACACACAGGACAGAGAGAGACACACAGGACATAGAGAGAGAGAGAGACACAGGGCAGAGGCAGAGACACAGGTGAGAGAGAGAGAGACACACAGGTGAGAGAGAGACACAGGTGAGAGAGAGACACAGGTGAGAGAGAGAGAGAGAGAGAGACACAGGTGAGAGAGAGAGACACACACAGGTGAGAGAGAGACACACAGGGCAGAGGCAGAGACAAAGGTGAGAGAGAGAGAGACACACAGGTGAGAGAGAGACACAGGTGAGAGAGAGACACAGGTGAGAGAGAGAGAGAGAGAGAGAGACACAGGTGAGAGAGAGAGACACACACAGGTGAGAGAGAGACACACAGGGCAGAGGCAGAGACAAAGGTGTGGTCACTGACTGTATATATAGGACTACAGCGGTCACTTGCGGTCACTGACTGTATATATAGGACTACAGCGGTCACTTGAGGTCACTGACTGTATATATAGGACTACAGCGGTCACTTGCGGTCACTGACTGTATATATAGGACTACAGCGGTCACTTGCGGTCACTGACTGTATATATAGGACTACAGCGGTCACTTGCGGTCACTGACTGTATATGTAGGACTACAGCGGTCACTTGCGGACACTGACTGTATATATAGGACTACAGCGGTCACTTGCGGTCACTGACTGTATATGTAGGACTACAGCGGTCACTTGCGGTCACTGACTGTATATGTAGGACTACAGCGGTCACTTGCGGACATTGACTGTATATGTAGGACTACAGAGGTCACTTGCGGTCACTGACTGTACATATAGGACTACAGCGGTCACTTGCGGTCACTGACTGTACATATAGGACTACAGCGGTCACTTGCGGTCACTGACTGTATATATAGGACTACAGCGGTCACTTGCGGTCACTGACTGTATATATAGGACTACAGCGGTCACTTGCGGTCTCTGACTGTATATATAGGACTACAGCGGTCACTTGCGGACACTGACTGTATATATAGGACTACAGCGGTCACTTGCGGACACTGACTGTATATATAGGACTACAGCGGTCACTTGCGGTCACTGACTGTATATATAGGACTACAGCGGTCACTTGCGGTCACTGAATGTATATGTAGGACTACAGCGGTCACTGACTGTATATATAGGACTACAGCGGTCACTTATGGTCACTGACTGTATATATAGGACTACAGCGGTCACTTGCGGTCACTGACTGTATATATAGGACTACAGCGGTCACTTGCGGTCACTGACTGTATATGTAGGACTACAGCGGTCACTTGCGGACACTGACTGTATATATAGGACTACAGCGGTCACTTGCGGTCTCTGACTGTATATATAGGACTACAGCGGTCACTTGCGGTCACTGACTGTTTATATAGGACTACAGCGGTCACTTGCGGTCTCTGACTGTATATGTAGGACTACAGCGGTCACTTGCGGTCTCTGACTGTATATATAGGACTACAGCGGTCACTTGAGGTCACTGACTGTATATGTAGGACTACAGCGGTCACTTGCGGTCACTGACTGTATATATAGGACTACAGCGGTCACTTGCGGACACTGACTGTATATATAGGACTACAGCGGTCACTTGCGGTCACTGACTGTATATATAGGACTACAGCGGTCACTTGCGGTCTCTGACTGTATATATAGGACTACAGCGGTCACTTGAGGTCACTGACTGTATATGTAGGACTACAGCGGTCACTTGCGGTCACTGACTGTATATATAGGACTACAGCGGTCACTTGCGGACACTGACTGTATATATAGGACTACAGCGGTCACTTGCGGTCACTGACTGTATATATAGGACTACAGCGGTCACTTGCGGTCTCTGACTGTATATATAGGACTACAGCGGTCACTTGAGGTCACTGACTGTATATGTAGGACTACAGCGGTCACTTGCGGTCACTGACTGTATATATAGGACTACAGCGGTCACTTGCGGTCACTGACTGTATATATAGGACTACAGCGGTCACTTGCGGTCACTGACTGTATATATAGGACTACAGCGGTCACTTGCGGTCACTGACTGTATATATAGGACTACAGCGGTCACTTGCGGTCACTGACTGTATATGTAGGACTACAGCGGTCACTTGCGGTCACTGACTGTATATATAGGACTACAGCGGTCACTTGAGGTCACTGACTGTATATATAGGACTACAGCGGTCACTTGCGGTCACTGACTGTATATATAGGACTACAGCAGTCACTTGCGGTCACTGACTGTATATATAGGACTACAGCGGTCACTTGCGGTCACTGACTGTATATATAGGACTACAGCGGTCACTTGCGGTCACTGACTGTATATATAGGACTACAGCGGTCACTTGAGGTCACTGACTGTATATATAGGACTACAGCGGTCACTTGCGGTCACTGACTGTATATATATAGGACTACATCGATCACTTGCGGTCACTGACTGTATATATAGGACTACAGCGGTCACTTGCGGTCACTGACTGTATATATAGGACTACAGCGGTCACTTGCGGTCACTGACTGTATATATAGGACTACAGCGGTCACTTGCGGACACTGACTGTATATATAGGACTACAGCGGTCACTTGCGGTCACTGACTGTATATATAGGACTACAGCGGTCACTTGCGGTCACTGACTGTATATGTAGGACTACAGCGGTCACTTGCGGTCACTGACTGTATATATAGGACTACAGCGGTCACTTGCGGTCTCTGACTGTATATATAGGACTACAGCGGTCACTTGCGGTCACTGACTGTATATATAGGACTACAGCGGTCACTTGCGGTCACTGACTGTATATGTAGGACTACAGCGGTCACTTGCGGTCACTGACTGTATATATAGGACTACAGCGGTCACTTGCGGTCACTGACTGTACATGTAGGACTACAGAGGTCACTTGCGGTCACTGACTGTACATATAGGACTACAGCGGTCACTTGCGGTCACTGACTGTACATATAGGACTACAGCGGTCACTTGCGGTCACTGACTGTATATATAGGACTACAGCGGTCACTTGCGGTCACTGACTGTATATATAGGACTACAGCGGTCACTTGCGGTCTCTGACTGTATATATAGGACTACAGCGGTCACTTGCGGTCACTGACTGTATATGTAGGACTACAGCGGTCACTTGCGGTCACTGACTGTATATATAGGACTACAGCGGTCACTTGCGGTCACTGACTGTATATATAGGACTACAGCGGTCACTTGAGGTCACTGACTGTATATATAGGACTACAGCGGTCACTTGCGGTCACTGACTGTATATATAGGACTACCGCGGTCACTTGCGGACACTGACTGTATATATAGGACTACAGCGGTCACTTGCGGTCACTGACTGTATATGTAGGACTACAGCGGTCACTTGTGGTCACTGACTGTATATATAGGACTACAGCGGTCACTTGCGGTCACTGACTGTATATATAGGACTACAGCGGTCACTTGCGGTCACTGACTGTATATGTAGGACTACAGCGGTCACTTGCGGTCACTGACTGTATATATAGGACTACAGCGGTCACTTGTGGTCACTGACTGTATATATAGGACTACAGCGGTCACTTGCGGTCACTGACTGTATATATAGGACTACAGCGGTCACTTGTGGTCACTGACTGTATATATAGGACTACAGCGGTCACTTGCGGTCACTGACTGTATATATAGGACTACAGCGGTCACTTGCGGTCACTGACTGTATATATAGGACTACAGCGGTCACTTGCGGTCTCTGACTGTATATATAGGACTACAGCGGTCACTTGAGGTCACTGACTGTATATATAGGACTACAGCGGTCACTTGCGGACACTGACTGTATATATAGGACTACAGCGGTCACTTGCGGTCACTGACTGTATATATAGGACTACAGCGGTCACTTGCGGTCACTGACTGTATATGTAGGACTACAGCGGTCACTTGCGGTCACTGACTGTATATATAGGACTACAGCGGTCACTTGTGGTCACTGACTGTATATATAGGACTACAGCGGTCACTGACTGTATATATAGAACTACAGCGGTCACTTGCGGTCACTGACTGTATATGTAGGACTACAGCGGTCACTTGCGGTCACTGACTGTATATATAGGACTACAGCGGTCACTTGCGGTCACTGACTGTATATATAGGACTACAGCGGTCACTTGCGGTCACTGACTGTATATATAGGACTACAGCGGTCACTTGCGGTCACTGACTGTATATATAGGACTACAGCGGTCACTTGTGGTCACTGACTGTATATATAGGACTACAGCGGTCACTTGCGGTCACTGACTGTATATATAGGACTACAGCGGTCACTTGCGGTCACTGACTGTATATATAGGACTACAGCGGTCACTTGCGGACACTGACTGTATATATAGGACTACAGCGGTCACTTGCGGTCACTGACTGTATATGTAGGACTACAGCGGTCACTTGCGGTCACTGACTGTATATATAGGACTACAGCGGTCACTTGCGGTCACTGACTGTATATATAGGACTACAGCGGTCACTTGTGGTCACTGACTGTATATATAGGACTACAGCGGTCACTTGCGGTCACTGACTGTATATATAGGACTACAGCGGTCACTTGCGGTCACTGACTGTATATATAGGACTACAGCGGTCACTTGCGGTCACTGACTGTATATATAGGACTACAGCGGTCACTTGCGGTCACTGACTGTATATATAGGACTACAGCGGTCACTTGCGGTCACTGACTGTATATATAGGACTACAGCGGTCACTTGTGGTCACTGACTGTATATATAGGACTACAGCGGTCACTTGCGGTCACTGATTGTATATATAGGACTACAGCGGTCACTTGTGGTCACTGACTGTATATATAGGACTACAGCGGTCACTTGTGGTCACTGACTGTATATATAGGACTACAGCGGTCACTTGAGGTCACTGACTGTATATATAGGACTACATCGGTCACTTGCGGTCACTGGCTGTATATATAGGACTACAGCGGTCACTTGAGGTCACTGACTGTATATATAGGACTACATCGGTCACTTGCGGTCACTGGCTGTATATATAGGACTACAGCGGTCACTTGCGGTCACTGACTTGATATCGATTCCTTTATCTGTTCTCAGAACATCTCAGAGGCTTATCATATACTTATTACTTTACATTTATTTTCCCACAAAGTGAGTGCGTGTAACATACAAATGGTGGGCTACACCTTCGCGCTTTTCTCCGGGTCAGTTTAGGATTCTCTGGGTTTTAGCTCATCGGTTCTGTTCCTAATCTTTGCTTTACTCAAACCTTAGGAGACCGTTGCTTTTGTCCTACAGGGTTTCATTTTCTGTATAATAAATTAATAATAAAATCGGTATTTGACAAATAAAACCAACGCCACTTTTAAAACTTACACTCGAATGTTAGTGTTTCAGAGCCTAGTAGAGTTGCTTCTCTCCACCCCATATTAAGTGACCAGTGGATTCTCCTAGACCATTTTAGTTTTGCCTGTAATGGCCATTGGAAGGAAAGAGGAAGATAAAGAGCTTCTGGGCAGATCCCCCCCCCCCCGCCCCGGGGGGCTCTGCTGAAGTTCAAATGTAAGTTTTTTAAGCTATAATTAATTGCTTCTTCAAATACTGATTTTATTGTTAATTCACAAATATAAGATAACAGTGATAGAGCTACCAACTTACAAGGTCTGAAAGGTCTCCAAGGAGTCGTCTGGAGTGAAGACATTCAGGAGGGAAATGACCTGAAAAAATACAGAGAAGAAAAGAAGAAAAGAAGAAGTCAGGGGGCAAAGAAACCAAAGAGGGGCCACGTATGCCATAACTGAAGGCTATAGGGTATAACAACTACTTTATAAAATAGATTTGTCATATAATAAACTTGTAATGAAGAATAATATTTCTACGTTTTATCACCGGATGTTATTTCATTCTAACGAGTGATTATTGGGGTCTGGATCTGTCGGCCGGATGCCATAAGAAGAAGGAGCATGTGCAGACCCCAAGGTCTCAGCCTTGTTACTCCCTTGGCCGGAAGTATTCCTATTCTGTACTAGATTTTTCAGAGGAAATGAACATAAAATGTTGACAATGGAGGCGCCGTGACCTTAGTGACGTTGTGACCTTGCAGGCGCCGTGACCTTGGAGGCGCCGTGACCTTGGAGGCGCCGTGACCTTGGAGGCGCCGTGACCTTGGAGGCGCCGTGACCTTGGACTTACATTGTCGTGATTCATGTGCTTTAGTAGCCGCAGCTCCCGGTAAGCTCTCTTGGCATGAACCAGGGACTGGAATGGCCGCAGCAGCTTCTTTATGGCCACGCATTCCCCCGTCAAACGGTTTTTGGCAGAACTGTATAATGGAAAATAAAAATGTTATCTCTGTGCTGGAATCGAATGAAACAAATATCACATTTACTTAATTTAAGGAAACAACTGCCTGTCCATGAGCTTCCATTGACTGTTGGCAAACTGTAATAAAACCTTCCCCATAGAAAAACAAGGAGGAGTTTGACTGACAGTTTGCGTCGTTATTACATCCATGAAGAACAAAGGAGTTGATATACAAAAAAATACAAGAAATACAAACAGCAATTTATGTTTTCAGCGATTAAAGGCAAAATGTGATGGTAAAGCCCCTCCTCCAGGCATTCTTTGTTACTCTAGATGTGCCATGTGCAGTACAACCTGCAAACTAGAGATTCCCAGTTTGATGGAAGGAGAACCAACCTAGGGGTAAGAAGGGAGCATGTACAAAATTACTTATATTTCACAATTTTAGCTACGTAGAATTTCTTTGTGTCCATTTAGATTTTGATAGTTTGTTGCTACATTTGTCACTATTTGTACAATTATAATATGAGTCCATTGAAATATCTTCTGTGTCCCTTTAAAGATGGATTTTGCAAAAAGAACTAGGAAAAAAAAAAAAAATCGAGAATCAACATTAAGAAGCTACGGATAAAGATCCCACTAAATAATATATTGACTTGTTTATTTCAGGCTGATAATGATGTTATAGACATTTTATTTATATTGATATTTAATAAACTTCACATTCAAATAATAAAAGATATGAATATTCAGTATTGGACTTGATAAACATCAACTTCTAAACCTCCATTTGAGCTGCTTGTGTCTGCCTCTGATGATGTCATCTTTAATGGTCAGACACAAGATTATGTCTAGACAGGAGCAAGTTCCTCTACATTAGCTGGAGACTTGCTGTGTTAAAGTGGTTTACCTTTGCAAAGACACAATTTGTTTCTTTATTTTTATTATTTGTTATTTAACATTATTAACTTTTATTTGTAACGCGACAACATATCCCGTAGCGCTGTACATGGGATGGAAAAAAGAAAGAGTACGATGGTAACAAACTGCAGAAAATGGGATTGTCTCTCAGAGTTATTGCCACACCTTTGTGACTTCATAAGGGAGGAGACAACCAGCTCAACTGGAGGTTTACAAGTTAATGTTTGAAAGTAAATTTATTATTTAATCTTTACTTTCCAATTGATTTGAATGGAAATTGTATTAGGATTTAATAATAAAGATTTATTTTCTTAATCAGTGATTAGGGTGGAGGAGGAATGTGCAAAGAAATGTCCCGGGGACGTAAATAAGGAGAATGAGCGATCTGATAAGATATGAGCCGAGGGGCATGTCCGGCCCGCGCCTTGGGATGTAAAACAACTAGTTGGGACGGATCTGCCCAAGACTACAAATACTCCTCCGAGATCCGCCCATGACTACAAATACTCCTCCAAGATCCGCCCACGACTACAAATACTCCTCCGAGATCCTCCAGAGACTACAAATACTCCTCCGAGATCCACCCGCGACTACAAATACTCCTCCAAGATCCGCCCGCAACTACAAATACTCCTCTGAGATCTGCCCGCAACTACAAATACTCCTCCGAGATCCTCCAGAGACTACAAATACTCCTCCGAGATCTGCCCGCGACTACAAATACTCCTCCGAGATCCTCCAGAGACTACAAATACTCCTCCAAGATCCGCCCGCGACTACAAATACTCCTCCGAGATCTGCCCGCGACTACAAATACTCCTCCGAGATCCTCCAGAGACTACAAATACTCCTCCGAGAACCTCCAGAGACTACAAATACTCCTCCGAGATCCTCCAGAGACTACAAATACTCCTCCGAGATCCGCCCGCGACTACAAATACTCCTCCGAGATCCCCCCGCGACTACAAATACTCCTCCGAGATCCTCCAGAGACTACAAATACTCCTCCGAGATCCTCCAGAGACTACAAATACTCCTCCGAGATCCTCCAGAGACTACAAATACTCCTCCGAGATCCTCCAGAGACTACAAATACTCCTCCGAGATCCTCCAGAGACTACAAATACTCCTCCGAGATCCTCCAGAGACTACAAATACTCCTCCGAGATCCTCCAGAGACTACAAATACTCCTCCGAGATCCTCCAGAGACTACAAATACTCCTCCGAGATCCTCCAGAGACTACAAATACTCCTCCGAGATCCTCCAGAGACTACAAATACTCCTCCGAGATCCTCCAGAGACTACAAATACTCGTCCGAGATCCGCCCGCGACTACAAATACTCCTCCAAGATCCTCCAGAGACTACAAATACTCCTCCGAGATCCTCCAGAGACTACAAATACTCCTTCGAGATCCTCCAGAGACTACAAATACTCCTCCAAGATCCGCCCGCGACTACAAATACTCCTCCGAGATCTGCCCGCGACTACAAATACTCCTCCGAGATCCTCCAGAGACTACAAATACTCCTCCGAGAACCTCCAGAGACTACAAATACTCCTCCGAGATCCTCCAGAGACTACAAATACTCCTCCAAGATCCGCCCGCGACTACAAATACTCCTCCGAGATCCCCCCGCGACTACAAATACTCCTCCGAGATCTGCCCGCGACTACAAATACTCCTCCAAGATCCTCCAGAGACTACAAATACTCCTCCGAGATCCTCCAGAGACTACAAATACTCCTCCGAGATCCTCCAGAGACTACAAATACTCCTCTGAGATCCTCCAGAGACTACAAATACTCCTCTGAGATCCTCCAGAGACTACAAATACTCCTCCGAGATCCTCCAGAGACTACAAATACTCCTCCGAGATCCTCCAGAGACTACAAATACTCCTCCGAGATCCTCCAGAGACTACAAATACTCCTCCGAGATCCTCCAGAGACTACAAATACTCCTCTAAGATCCACCCATGACTACAAATACTCCTCCGAGATCCTCCAGAGACTACAAATACTCCTCCGAGATGCTCCAGAGACTACAAATACTCCTCCAAGATCCACCCATGACTACAAATACTCCTCCGAGATCCTCCAGAGACTACAAATACTCCTCCGAGATCCGCCCGCGACTACAAATACTCCTCCGAGATCCTCCAGAGACGACAAATACTCCTCCGAGATCCTCCAGAGACTACAAATACTCCTCCAAGATCCACCCATGACTACAAATACTCCTCCAAGATCCACCCATGACTACAAATACTCCTCCGAGATCCTCCAGAGACTACAAATACTCCTCCAAGATCCTCCAGAGACTACAAATACTCCTCTGAGATCCTCCAGAGACTACAAATACTCCTCCGAGATCCTCCAGAGACTACAAATACTCCTCCGAGATCCTCCAGAGACTACAAATACTCCTCCGAGATCCTCCAGAGACTACAAATACTCCTCCAAGATCCGCCCGCGACTACAAATACTCCTCCGAGATCCTCCAGAGACTACAAATACTCCTCCGAGATCCTCCAGAGACTACAAATACTCCTCCAAGATGCTCCAGAGACTACAAATACTCCTCCGAGATCCTCCAGAGACTACAAATACTCCTCCGAGATCCTCCAGAGACTACAAATACTCCTCCGAGATCCACCCGCGACTACAAATACTCCTCCGAGATCCGCCCATGACTACAAATACTTCTCCGAGATCCTCCAGAGACGACAAATACTCCTCCGAGATCCTCCAGAGACTACAAATACTCCTCCAAGATCCACCCATGACTACAAATACTCCTCCAAGATCCACCCGTGACTACAAATACTCCTCCAAGATCCACCCATGACTACAAATACTCCTCCAAGATCCACCCGTGACTACAAATACTCCTCCGAGATCCGCCCGTGACTACAAATACTCCTCCAAGATCCACCCGTGACTACAAATACTCCTCCAAGATCCACCCGTGACTACAAATACTCCTCCGAGATCCACCTGTGACTACAAATACTCCTCCAAGATCCGTCCCTGACTACAAATACTCCTCCAAGATCCGTCCCTGACTACAAATACTCCTCCAAGATCCGTCCCTGACTACAAATACTCCTCCGAGATCCACCTGTGACTACAAATACTCCTCCGAGATCCACCTGTGACTACAAATACTCCTCCAAGATCCATCCCTGACTACAAATACTCCTCCGAGATCCACCCGTGACTACAAATACTCCTCCGAGATCCACCTGTGACTACAAATACTCCTCCAAGATCCCCCCGTGACTACAAATACTCCTCCGAGATCCTCCAGAGACTACAAATACTCCTCCGAGATCCGTCCCTGACTACAAATACTCCTCCGAGATCCGCCCGTGACTACAAATACTCCTCCGAGATCCGTCCCTGACTACAAATACTTCTCCGAGATCCGCCCGTGACTACAAATACTCCTCCGAGATCCGTCCCTGACTACAAATACTCCTCCGAGATCCGCCCGCGACTACAAATACTCCTCCGAGATCCGCCCGTGACTACAAATACTCCTCCGAGATCCGTCCCTGACTACAAATACTCCTCCGAGATCCACCCGTGACTACAAATACTCCTCCGAGATCCGTCCCTGACTACAAATACTCCTCCGAGATCCGCCCGCGACTACAAATACTCCTCCGAGATCCACCCGTGACTACAAATACTCCTCCAAGATCCACCCGTGACTACAAATACTCCTCCAAGATCCACCCATGACTACAAATACTCCTCCGAGATCCTCCAGAGACTACAAATACTCCTCCAAGATCCACCCATAACTACAAATACTCCTCCGAGATCCACCCGCGACTACAAATACTCCTCCGAGATCCTCCAGAGACGACAAACACTCCTCTGAGATCCTCCAGAGACTACAAATACTTCTCTAAGATCCACCCATGACTACAAATACTCCTCCAAGATCCATCCCTGACTACAAATACTCCTCCAAGATCCACCCATGACTACAAATACTCCTCCAAGATCCACCCGTGACTACAAATACTCCTCCAAGATCCACCCATGACTACAAATACTCCTCCAAGATCCACCCGTGACTACAAATACTCCTCCGAGATCCGCCCGTGACTACAAATACTCCTCCAAGATCCACCCGTGACTACAAATACTCCTCCGAGATCCGCCCGTGACTACAAATACTCCTCCAAGATCCGTCCCTGATTACAAATACTCCTCCAAGATCCGTCCCTGACTACAAATACTCCTCCGAGATCCACCTGTGACTACAAATACTCCTCCAAGATCCGTCCCTGACTACAAATTCTCCTCCAAGATCCGTCCCTGACTACAAATACTCCTCCAAGATCCGTCCCTGACTACAAATACTCCTCCGAGATCCACCTGTGACTACAAATACTCCTCCAAGATCCGTCCCTGACTACAAATACTCCTCCAAGATCCGTCCCTGACTACAAATACTCCTCCGAGATCCGCCCGTGTCTACAAATACTCCTCCAAGATCCACCCGTGACTACAAATACTCCTCCGAGATCCCCCCGATGTCTTCCTGCGCCGGCCAAGTCATATGTAGTTAGTCTTGATCCTGATAGACACTTATCAGCCAAGTCATCTTCAAGTCATCTTCAAGTCATCTTCAAGTCATAGTAACCCCTGAGTTAGAGCAGAAGTCTTATCAAATATTGGAGACGCTAAACACCACAAATTGGTAAATGTGTTGAAATAATATTAATATTTGGAAAAGTATATATTTACAGGACCATGCAGTTCATGAAAAAAGACGCTTGTCCGGTGTGTACCCTGGTCACAAAGCATTTTGGGGGGAAACAGACATTTTTATTAATTAGTTTATGAAAAAAGGAATCCATTTTGAGTTTGTTACATCAGTTCCTGAATCATGATGGGGTTTGTTTTGGCTATCTGAAGGGGGGGGCATTGTAAAGATAATTGGATAAGACTGAAATAGACACCACATTCCCTCCCATTGGCCCAGAAGCAGACGCCTTGCGTTGGAAGATGGCGTCCTAGTGTTATAGTGCGACCATTTCCTGCTTATTTATGATCCGAATCCGACTTTAAGGTTTAAAACAAATATTTTCAAACTGTTCCCACAATGAGCAGCCGGCCCTCGGGATAGAGCGACCTCGGGTGCAGGCTCTCGAGTATTTACTACTTTGTGCATTTACAGAACAAAAACATCTGTCCCGGCCCCTAAAGGCAGACCAGAACAAAAATGCCGGGCATATCCTCTCTGCACGGAAGAAAGAACTTTCCAGATACGGGTTTCAGCCGCTCGGCTTCGAGAGGTCAGTTTAGGAAACCTAGAGGGAAACGCTAAGAGTGACCGAGAGGGGCGATGAGAGACGAAGAGAAGGAAAAGCGAAGCGAGAAGTATCACATGTATAGTTGTGAGCATGCGGGTCGTTGCTAACGCTGCGGGCTCGCGTAGAGCCAAAGCAACCACGGACCTCGCATAATTTACTGACTTACGAGAAACGCAGAACTTAAAAAAAAAAAACATTACGACCTCGCAAAAATACGACCTTAGCGCCCGAACCCCGCGCGCACGAGAACATTAAAACTACAATAAATACACACAACAAACACATAAAAAGCTTACCCACGGCAGGGGGGGCACCGGAGACCTCTGCAAGTGACGTTACACCGCGATTTAACTCGAAACACAAGAGTTTAGAGACCCGAAAATCACCTAAGCGAGAGAAAAAATGGCCACCGAAAAAAAGAAAACAAGGCTAAAGGACCCTAAACGCGCAAAACACCACCAAACACCTACGGATATTACGAAATAGACGGACGCGATCCGAGAACAAGGACGCAAAATCAGCCACAGACGCGTACCACACGTTAGGCGCCATTTTACACTAACTTACACAATGCGGAAGTAAACATCTACACTAACGGCTTCCCCTCGCGCACGCAGCCTATTTACACCACACACTGCGCACCTTGCCGACACTTACACCTCAGCTCCACAACAGGGAAAACACACATTGTATGCTGCAGGGACATCAAGACAGATTGTCAGCTCTTCAGCACAATGCTTCCTGCAGATATTACTTACAAATAGGTAAACTATATTCATTTATTATTTTATTTATTATTTTATTTATTATTTTATTTATTATTTTATTTATTATTTTATTAGCATCACAAAAAAAAAACACCAACAATGCTCATATCACACAAACAACCAACAGCCTCGCAATGAGCGCCGAAGGATCTTGGAACACCAACAAAATCTACTGGCCTTACAATCTTATTGCCGTCATTATTTGACGGGCAAGTCTCTCGTGTTTAATAGGATCAGGATTAAAGAGCCGCTGTAGTGTTCACTTAATAAATCAGTGTTTGAAGAAACTAAATCAACATATTGTAACTTTAGTGATTCAGCCTGCAGCAGATTTGCTTGTCTCCACCCTCATCGGGTGTTCAGGTCCTAGGATCTCCTAAAAGGATTCTTTATTAAGTCTCCTTAGATTTTTGTCGTTCTTAGTCTCTGTTTACAGGTATGCAGATAACCCTCAGGGTGATCGGGGGCTCCATTCATGGACTCCATGCTCACTGTGCCTCGGGCAGATATACCCAACAAGCTGCAACGTGTCTGGGGTTTGCTGGATCTCCTCTTCAGAGGGGCGTTATTTGGTATTTTGGGGCTGGACTGTTCTTTTGAGTGAGAGCAGACTGATATACTACAGGATATGTCTCCCTATGAAGGGGGTGATGAGCGCCTCTGACCCTGATAATCGCCTCGACAGACAAGGCAGCAACAGCCAGGAAACATTTCAGTACTGCCTCCTGGGCAGATCTCCACCGATGCCAAAGACACAAGGGGATGGAGAGAAACAGCGCTACTAGTCTCTGAAAACAGAACCTCAGATGCTGTGTATGTTTCAGACGCTCCAAGATAAGTCGTCCATGATTATTATCTCCAGATTGGGCTAAACCAGAATAAATTATTATAACAAAAGTGAAACGTGGGTCAGGAAGACGGAGGTGACGTGAAACCGGGGTACCATAGACAGGAAAGACGGAGGTGACGTGAAACCGGGGTACCATAGACAGGAAAGACGGAGGTGACGTGAAAACCGGGTACCGGGGGAGCATAAACAGGAAAGACGAAGGAGCCACAGGGCGGGTGAGGATGGTGAGAGGGGCAGCTCTGATAGATGTGACATAGGAGGGAGGAGAGGTGTGGCGTCATATTACTTATACTATAATGCTCAGTGACTGCGAGGACAAGAGACATCCAAGGAGATAAATGAGAGATACAGCCAAGGAGGACGAAGACTGACCTGGAGGAGAGACAACCAAGGATAACCGAGGAGAGAGGCACTCATGGAAAGAGACAGACTGGTCAAGCAAAGAGAGTGGCAGCCAAGGATAACAGAAGAGAGACAGAGAGAGACAAACAAGTACAAGAGAGGCAGTCAGTGATAATGCAGAAGAGAGAGAGAGAGTGCCATGGTAAGGAGAGAAAGAGAGTGCCATGGTAAGGAGAGAAAGAGAGTGCCATGGTAAGGAGAGAAAGAGAGTGCCATGGTAAGGAGAGAGAGAGAGAGTGCCATGCTAAGGAGAGAGAGAGAGAGTGCCATGGTAAGGAGAGAGAGAGAGTGCCATGGTAAGGAGAGAGAGAGAGAGTGCCATGGTAAGGAGAGAGAGAGAGTGCCATGGTAAGGAGAGAGAGAGAGAGTGCCATGGTAAGGAGAGAAAGAGAGTGCCATGGTAAGGAGAGAAAGAGAGTGCCATGGTAAGGAGAGAGAGAGAGAAAGAGAGTGCCATGGTAAGGAGAGAGAGAGAGTGCCATGGTAAGGAGAGAGAGAGAGAGTGCCATGGTAAGGAGAGAGAGAGAGTGCCATGGTAAGGAGAGAAAGAGAGTGCCATGGTAAGGAGAGAAAGAGAGTGCCATGGTAAGGAGAGAAAGAGAGTGCCATGGTAAGGAGAGAGAGAGAGAGAGAGAGAGTGCCATGGTAAGGAGAGAAAGAGAGTGCCATGGTAAGGAGAGAGAGAGAGAGTGCCATGGTAAGGAGAGAAAGAGAGTGCCATGGTAAGGAGAGAGAGAGAGAGAGTGCCATGGTAAGGAGAGAGAGAGAGAGAGACAAAAAAGGAAAGAGACAGCCAATGGTTATCGAAGAGAGAGAGTGCCATGCTAAGGAGAGAGAGAGAGAGAGTGCCATGGTAAGGAGAGAGAGAGAGTGCCATGGTAAGGAGAGAGAGAGAGAGTGCCATGGTAAGGAGAGAGAGAGAGAGAGTGCCATGGTAAGGAGAGAGAGAGAGAGAGTGCCATGGTAAGGAGAGAGAGAGAGAGAGTGCCATGGTAAGGAGAGAGAGAGAGAGTGCCATGGTAAGGAGAGAGAGAGAGAGTGCCATGGTAAGGAGAGAGAGAGAGTGCCATGGTAAGGAGAGAAAGAGAGTGCCATGGTAAGGAGAGAAAGAGAGTGCCATGGTAAGGAGAGAGAGAGAGAGTGCCATGGTAAGGAGAGAAAGAGAGTGCCATGGTAAGGAGAGAAAGAGAGTGCCATGGTAAGGAGAGAGAGAGAGAGAGAGTGCCATGGTAAGGAGAGAAAGAGAGTGCCATGGTAAGGAGAGAGAGAGAGAGAGAGAGTGCCATGGTAAGGAGAGAAAGAGAGTGCCATGGTAAGGAGAGAGAGAGAGAGAGTGCCATGGTAAGGAGAGAGAGAGAGAGAGACAAAAAAGGAAAGAGACAGCCAATGGTTATCGAAGAGAGAGAGTGCCATGGTAAGGAGAGAGAGAGAGAGTGCCATGGTAAGGAGAGAGAGAGAGAGTGCCATGGTAAGGAGAGAGAGAGAGAGAGTGCCATGGTAAGGAGAGAGAGAGAGAGTGCCATGGTAAGGAGAGAGAGAGAGAGTGCCATGCTAAGGAGAGAGAGAGAGAGTGCCATGCTAAGGAGAGAGAGAGAGAGTGCCATGCTAAGGAGAGAGAGAGAGAGAATGCCATGGTAAGGAGAGAGAGAGAGAGTGCCATGGTAAGAAGAGAGAGAGAGAATGCCATGGTAAGGAGAGAGAGAGAGAGAGAGTGCCATGGTAAGGAGAGAGAGAGAGTGCCATGGTAAGGAGAGAGAGAGAGAGAGAGAGAGAGAGTGCCATGCTAAGGAGAGAGAGAGAGTGCCATGGTAAGAAGAGAGAGAGAGTGCCATGGTAAGGAGAGAGAGAGAGAGTGCCATGCTAAGGAGAGAGAGAGAGTGCCATGGTAAGGAGAGAAAGAGAGTGCCAAGGTAAGGAGAGAGAGAGAGAGAGAGAGTGCCATGGTAAGGAGAGAAAGAGAGTGTCATGGTAAGGAGAGAGAGAGAGAGAGTGCCATGGTAAGGAGAGAAAGAGAGTGCCATGGTAAGGAGAGAGAGAGAGAGAGTGCCATGGTAAGGAGAGAGAGAGAGACAAAAAAGGAAAGAGACAGCCAATGGTTATCGAAGAGAGAGAGTGCCATGCTAAGGAGAGAGAGAGAGAGAGTGCCATGGTAAGGAGAGAGAGAGAGAGTGCCATGGACAACAGTTGCAGTCAAAGATAACAGAGAAAGAGACTGTCAGGGTAAGGTAGGAGAGACATCTAGGAGAAAAAAAGACAGCATTAATTGATAGAATCAAAACTAACAGACACAAAAGAGTACCAAGGTAAGGTAGGAGAGACCTCTAGGAGAGACCTCTAGGAGAGACCTCTAGGATAGTACCAGGTAAGGGGAGAGAGACAGTTTGGTTATAGATGATACTCGAGGGCAAATGAAGACAAGAAACAGGAGAAAGGGCAAGCAAGAAAGGGTTAATGAGGGCAAGGAAGGAAATAAGAAATATTGTATTAGAATTAGAGCGTTATGTAGACGTGTTTCTTACCATACTGTCCCGTACGCCCCGGACCCCACCGCGCTCAGCTCTCTGTAACACGCCGGCGCTTCCCATTGGGTTTTATTAATGTCCTGTCTGTAGAATCCTCTCCTCGCTGTGTTCATGGCCGGTCCTGAGTGTGATCTGCGGCGTACAATCTCCAGGAAAGATCCCCCCGCCCCAGGTATGTGCAGGAAGAGGCGTCCTCACCTGAGAGGAATGTGCAGACGTCCGGGCGTGTCCCGAGGATAGATGGGTATCATTACTGTCGCCTCTTCAGTGCTCACACGCCGCAATATAATATATATAATCACACGCCGCAATATAATATATATAATCACACGCCGTAATATAATATATATAATCACACGCCGCAATATAATATATATAATCACACGCCGCAATATAATATATATAATCACACGCCGCAATATAATATATATAATCACACGCCGCAATATAATATATATAATCACACGCCGCAATATAATATATATAATCACACGCCGCAATATAATATAATATATATAATCACACGCCGCAATATAATATATATACTCACACGCCGCAATATAATATATATAATCACACGCCGCAATATAATATATATAATCACACGCCGCAATATAATATAATATATAATCACACGCCGCAATATAATATATATAATCACACGCCGCAATATAATATAATATATATAATCACACGCCGCAATATAATATATATATATATAATCACACGCCGCAATATAATATATATAATCACACGCCACAATATAATATAATATATATAATCACACGCTGCAATATAATATAATATATATAATCACACGCCGCAATATAATATATATAATCACACGCCGCAATATAATATAATATATATAATCACACGCCGCAATATAATATATATACTCACACGCCGCAATATAATATATATAATCACACGCCGCAATATAATATATATAATCACACGCCGCAATATAATATAATATATATAATCACACGCCGCAATATAATATAATATATATAATCACACGCCGCAATATAATATATATAATCACACGCCGCAATATAATATAATATATATAATCACACGCCGCAATATAATATAATATATATAATCACACGCCGCAATATAATATAATATATATAATCACACGCCGCAATATAATATATATAATCACACGCCGCAATATAATATAATATAATCACACGCCGCAATATAATATATATATATATAATCACACGCCGCAATATAATATATATAATCACACGCCACAATATAATATAATATATATAATCACACGCTGCAATATAATATAATATATATAATCACACGCCGCAATATAATATATATAATCACACGCCACAATATAATATAATATATATAATCACACGCTGCAATATAATATAATATATATAATCACACGCCGCAATATAATATATATAATCACACGCCGCAATATAATATATATAATCACACGCCGCAATATAATATATATAATCACACGCCGCAATATAATATATATAATCACACGCCGCAATATAATATATATAATCACACGCCGCAATATAATATAATATATATATACTCACACGCCGCAATATAATATATATAATCACACGCCGCAATATAATATATATAATCACACGCCGCAATATAATATAATATATATAATCACACGCCGCAATATAATATATATAATCACACGCCGCAATATAATATATATAATCACACGCCGCAATATAATATATATAATCACACGCCGCAATATAATATATATAATCACACGCCGCAATATAATATATATAATCACACGCCGCAATATAATATATATAATCACACGCCGTAATATAATATATATAATCACACGCCGCAATATAATATAATATATATACTCACACGCCGCAATATAATATATATAATCACACGCCGCAATATAATATATATAATCACACGCCGCAATATAATATATATAATCACACGCCGCAATATAATATATATAATCACACGCCGCAATATAATATATATACTCACACGCCGCAATATAATATATATAATCACACGCCGCAATATAATATATATAATCACACGCCACAATATAATATAATATATATAATCACACGCTGCAATATAATATAATATATATAATCACACGCCACAATATAATATAATATATATAATCACACGCTGCAATATAATATAATATATATAATCACACGCCGCAATATAATATATATAATCACACGCCGCAATATAATATATATAATCACACGCCGTAATATAATATATATAATCACACGCCGCAATATAATATATATAATCACACGCCGCAATATAATATATATACTCACACGCCGCAATATAATATAATAAATCACACGCGCAATATAATATAATATATATAATCACACGCACGCCGCAATATAATATATATAATCACACGCCGCAATATAATATATATAATCACACGCCGCAATATATATTATATATAATCACACGCCGCAATATAATATATTAATCACACGCCGCAATATAATATATATAATCACACGCCGCAATATATATAATATAATCACACGCCGTAATATAATATAATATATATAATCACACGCGCCGCAATATAATATAATATATAATCACACGCCGCAATATAATATAATATAATAATCACACGCCGCAATATAATATATATAATCACACGCCGCATAAAATATAATATATATAATCACACGCCGCAAATATAATAATATAATCACACGCCGCAATAATAATATATAATCATTCCAAAAAACTCACGCCGCAATATAATATATATAATCACACGCCGCAATATAATATATATAATCACACGCCGCAATATAATATATATAATCACACGCCGCAATATAATA
>JAPZIH010000497.1:0-2500 GCA_027410445.1 Discoglossus pictus
CAGTTACCCAATATATACCTCAACTATTGGGGTTTATTGTTCAGAACTTTTATTTTTATACCACTTTTTAAATCACCTTAGAGCAAGCCGGGTAGGCAGCTCACATTAAAAAATAAAACACATGAACGTATTTATTTAATAATAACATTATTATACTCATCAGGTGTTAAGCACCAACTCTCCAAATTTCTATGATCTACTTAATATTGGTTTAATCCAACTCCAATTTTATTAAATTTGAGTCCACTTAACCCCAAAGACGTTTCTCTTTTCCTTTTTTTAAAAATGGCAGAAACTAACGTAACCATATGGGACCCGTGCAAATTACAGCTAGAAGCTGAAAAAGCCTTCAGCTTAGAAAACTTAGATAGCGAAATTCCCAAAAAGAAACCCAATGAAAACCTTTTAATGGTTTTCAAAACACTACAAAAAGTCTTCAGACGACAAGTACGCACAATATGGGAGATTACAAGCCTCCAAAATTATATTAAAAATAATATTGTCCCAAGGGGTCTAAGAACACAATTGGTTCCAGCAGATCATCTAATAGAACCAAAATTCATACAGGATTGGCTTACAATTGTCAATAAAAGCTCACAAGATCTTATGTCTCTAATCCTTGCAAAAGAAAAATTAAACCTAGAATACCTCAACAAAGAAATGGAGAGACTATTCCAGGAATTTATGAAACTAAATGAACAACCAGATTTTGAAAAACTGAATAAAAGGCTGGAGGAAAATATAGAAAAATATAAAAAAGAACTAAGTGTAAGGAAACATAATAAATTTCTAAGAGACAAACAAGACTTTAATCTAAAAAGAGCTTACAAAGTGGAATGTATACATAAATCCCGAGACGATCGTGATCCAAGCTCATCAGAATACTCTGAGCAAGAGGAAAATGCAGCCACAACTGATGAAATAAGGCCATCATGTCATCCTAACTTCCCAATAGCAGGGATGTTTACTAGATCACTACTAGGAAATAAGGAAAATCCCAGTTTGCTGAATGCTGATTTTTTAGGCAGGGGGCGCGGCCGAAGACCCACAAGAGCCAAGAAAATCAGAGGAAGAGGAAGGACAAAGAGGAAAGAATCAGATTAGTACCCCAACTCCCTAAAAGAACAATAATGAAATCTGGTATGAACACACTGCAAAGAGCAAAAAACGAGCAACCTAATGAGGAAACCAAGAATGACAATGAGAATTTATCACACCAACAAAGTGAAGAATATCCAAAAAGCATTAAAAAACATAAAGCTGTCAGAAATGAAATGGCTACAAAAAACTTGGATCAAGGGATTACACAAAACCAAAAAACAGATAGCAACGAAGAAGGTAATAAAGAGAAACTACACGCTGAGACCATAACAGGTAGTAAAAGACAAAACCAAATCATAAATCTTTCCAAATTACAAATCAATGAAGAACATACCAATTTGCTTGCAAAGGGCCTTTCATTTGTGCCATCAAAAAACTCAGATTTGTTCACCAACATTAAAGATCTCAATTTATTTGCCAGAAAACTTGCACTTAGAAAACACTTCACAGAAAAAAAGACAAAACAATTGGAAGCATTGGGACTCCCCTATGAAGACCACATTGCCCTTCAGAACCTAGTGGATCTACTAAAAGAAAGCAAAATGATCGATAATAAATATCAAATAGACATGTCTAAATATGTCAATAAAAGTAGACTCATGCCAGTGATCAAGGACAACGTTGAGATCTTTCTCAAATTAGTTACAGCAGACCTAGAATCATTGTACGTTGAAAATAAGAAGAGTCCAAATAAAATAAAAAACTTATCGAAGAAAGAATGGAATGCATTAATGGATCTTCAAACGAGCAGCATTGAAATAAAGTCTGCAGACAAAGGGGGTAACACAGTTCTGATGGAGAAAGAAACCTACCAGAACATGTGTTTAAAAATCCTAAATGATCGCAACACATATGAGGTTCTGCATAAAAATCCAGCTGTTACCTATTATAAAGAGCTAAAAAATATCTTGTCACAAGCGCAAGGAAAAAACCTCATCTCTGAGAAAAACCTTAAATACTTACTGCCAAACTGCCCAGTAGTAGCCACGTTCTATGCTTTGCCAAAAATTCACAAACAAACATTCCCAATACCTGGAAGGCCGATCATATCCGGCAATGGCAACCTAACGGAAAGAATAAGCCGCCTAGTGGACGATAATCTAAAGGAATTAGTTATAACGCTACCCTCCTTTATCAAAGATACTTCAGACGTACTCAGAAGTCTAGACAGCATCCACATACCAACAACGGCTCACTTAGCAAGCATAGACGTGGAGCAACTTTACAGCAGCATACCACATCATCTAGGCATAAGTGCAGTGAAACATTTTTTGAGTGCAAAAAGGGTTGAAGAAGTAGAATGGAATAACTTTCTGTTATCCCTACTTAATTTTATACTCACCAAAAATTTCTTCATATTTGACAAAAAATGTTACAGGCAAATTAGGGGCACAGCAAT
>JAPZIH010000497.1:10000-15000 GCA_027410445.1 Discoglossus pictus
CAAATGTGGTTTATATGATACAATGCACTTTATGTGACACAGGCTGTTACATTGGAGAAACTGGCCAAAAAATGCATTTAAGGATGAATTTACACAGGCATTCAATAAGAAAACATAATGAAGACAGTTATTGTAGCCCAGTAGGACACCATTTTAGCCAGAATGATCACTCCATCCAAAACTTAAAAGTCAAAATACTCAGAGGAAAATTTAAAAGCATCCAAGAGAGAAAAGCATTTGAAATAAAGATGATCACATTCTTCAACTCTAAAAACACAGGACTTAATATAGATTTGGGCTTTCTAACACATTATCAGAATTTCATGTGATTTTTTTTCTTTTTCTACAATAACAGACTTAGCACTCTTAGTGAGGTGTTTGTCCAACAGGAAAGATATCACCGTGGACTACAGTGCTCTGCTTTTTCATGTATATATTGATGTATATGTGTATTTAATATGTGTATATATGTTTCCTTTGCTATGTTGTGTTTATTCCCCATATTTGAATTTACCTGATGATGTCAGATGCTGTTTCCACTCTCTCTGCATCTGCTGTTATTATTCAAACTGAGGGTTCCATCTCATGTAGTATTGCTTGAGACTTGATAAAGGGAGGTTAAGCCTCTCGAAAGCTCGTCATTATAAATATAACGTTTGTCCAATACAAAAGGTATCAAATTATATTGCAATACTCATTATTAATCTATATTTATATGGATTAATAATTACTAAATTACTATATATATATATATATATATATATATATATATATATATATATATATACACACACATATATATATATATATATATATATATATACACATATACACACACACACACACATATATATATATATATATATATATATATATATATATATATACACATATACACACACACACATATATATATATATATATATATATATATATATGAAAAAAATATATAGAAAAAAAGCGGCAACTAATGGTATACACATGAATAGCACAATTATTCCAAATTTACAGAGAAGGTAAGGAAATACCTACAGCTCATAGGTTTGACCACTAGATTGTGACAATGTGACAATCAATAGACAGGTCAAGGACATACCAAATCATAGCTAGGCAGGTGGGAATAAATATGGAAGAGGTAAAACTTAACATTTAATAGTGACATAAAAAAGTGACATACATGAAAGGATAAAAAAAAGGGCGAATAAGGAACTGGGTCCTAAACAAAAGATCCCAAATACAAGAATAATGCAAAAAATAGTTGAATACTGGGAGAAAGACTGAGTGTGAGGACCCCTGCATACAACAGGGATATCCAGGACAGGTGAAGTAATAATTGCTTATAAGCAAAACAATCTGTCTGTCAGTCTGTACAGTGGTGCATAGGATACTGAAAGTAATAAGGGTCCTAGGTAGCAATATCTAAACAGAGACTAGTAGATAGATATAGAAATCTCTTAAAACCTCAATGTGAGCATTGAAAAGGCTGCAAACAGAGGGATAATTGTTCTAGGAATGCTAGAAAAAGGGATGAGAACCCCTGTGTATAGAAAAAATATGCACACTGAAGTTACCTAACTTGGGACAGGCACAGCAGCGAGTGCATGTGAACTCAGTGATATAACTGATCTTGCTGATCTAAGGACAGCTGATGTGCTAGTGTGTATACAGTAATATATAATGTACTCACCGCTGTGGATGTCCCAGGTCTTAAAGTATGAATCTAGCCAGTATATCAAGTATAGGAGTTAAATTATGCTCCGTGCCAAGTGCTGGCGTGCTAAAACGCTCCGTCGCTCGTTCGTGGCGTGTGCGCGTGAAAAGCGCGACCGACGTCGACGTGCGCGTGCCTGCGCTAAAGCGCGACCTGGCTATGTGAGCCAATCAGAGGTCGCGTATGCGCTCAAAGATCACCCAACGCGCATTTCGCAAAAGCTTCTACTGGGGCTAAGGAACTGTCACATACACCTGCTATATATACCTGAATAGGGGTAAAATTAACCCCTTACAGGTGATATTAGTCCTTAAAGAGGCAACCACAAAGAAAGATGCAGATGGAATAAGAATGGACAAAAGCTTCTAATACACATACAGAAATACAAACAACTATATATAATTAAGGATAATAAATGTCTTGATTGATGTAATGAAAAACAAAAAAGGGGAAATGGAAAATATCTGCGTGATATGAAATATCACAGAAATATGGGGGGAAGGTGACAAGGATTAAATAAGTGGGTAATGAGATATCATGGGAAAAGGAGGGGAAAGGAGCACTGGTACTTGCCATAAAGTATGAGTGAATATAGAAAAATGACCTGATGTGCTATTTGAAAAATAAAACTCTCTGAAAAGAGAAGTATGGGAGTAGTGGAACTAACCTGAGATGGGTAATATCAGAATGAAACTTGCCAGTAAGGAATATGAAAAAATGGAAAGAAATAGAGACTGTAAAAGGAAAATTGATTAGAGGAATACGGTATAATTGATGGCCTCATTGAGACCCGAGGGGGCCATAGAATTAAAGAGAAAGATCCATTTGCTCTCTGCTTTCAGGAGTGTGTTCTCCAAATTGCCTCCTCTTATTCCAAGAGAGATTTGTTGGACCATCCAACATTGCAATAATGTAGGGTCAGATTTGTGGAATTGAAAAAAATGTCTAGCTACCGATGTTAATTTCTTGAAATTGTCCAAATCTTTCCTACTATTTTTGATATTGCGAATGTGTTCACCCAAGCGTTTACGCATCTCGCGTGTGGTCATTCCTACATATTTCTTGGGGGGTTTACAAGGGCATTCAAGAACATATATGATCTGTTTAGAGCTACAACTGAAAAGTTGTGGAACTGAATGTTCATGTCCAAAATGGTCCTTAAATGTGGTCACATTTTTAATATGTGAACAGATGCTGCAGTGTGCGCAGCGGTAATTACCTTTGATCTTATCTTTTTTGTGGGTCCGCTCTTTGATGAAATGACTCTTAACTAACGTATCCCCTATAGAGGGAGAACGCCTCCAACTGGCTGAAATGCCGTTTTTAAACCACAAATTAAGATCTTCATCAGTTTTCAAAATGTGCAGGTGTTTATGTAGTATACTTAGGGTTTGTTTCCATTGTGCGTGATAAGATCCGATGAATCGGATCTGATCATCCGCAAGTTTCTTAGGTTTGGGAGTTAAGAGGGTGTCTCTATCTAAGTAGAGAGCACGGTGGTAAGCTTTCTTGATTTGTCTGTTGCTGTATCCTCTTAACTTGAGGCGAACGCGTAGTTCTTGTGCCCTTGAATTGAAAATTTCAATTTGTGAACAGTTGCGCCTTAAACGGATGAATTCCCCAAAGGGTATACTGCGTTTGGTTGATGGGAGATGGAAACTATCATTGTGTAGTATGCTGTTTGTAGCCGTGTCTTTGCGAAATAGATCCGTTATAAGTTGGCCGTTGGATCCTCGTGCAATAGTAATGTCCAAGAAGTCTACTTTGTTGATATCCATCTGATATGTTAGCCTAAGATTGAAATCATTATCATTCAGTTTTTGCATATATTCATCCAGAAGTTCTTTGGGACCATCCCATAGTATAAACAGATCGTCAATGTATCTTAACCAGATCTGGACGTGTTCTGTGTACAAATTCATATTGTCACCTAGGGCTATTTGATGCTCCCACCACCCCATATAGAGATTGGCGTAAGTTGGGGCACATGAAGTGCCCATTGCTGTGCCTCTCAGCTGCAAAAAGAAATTGTCGTTAAATGTGAAGTAGTTGTGAGTCAAAACGAAATGTAGAAGTTGGATAATAAATTCATTTCTCTCTTGGGAATATTGAGATTGCATACTGAGGAAAAACCGAATTGCCTCTTCTCCTTTGTGGTGTTGGATCGATGTATACAATGATTCAACATCACAAGTTACCAAGTATGTAGTTTGGTTGAGCATAATATCATCCAATTTGTTAAGAATGTCCATTGTGTCACGTATGTAAGATGGAAGACTGATCACAAAGGACTTGATACAGGCATCAACGAATTTGCTGGCAGAATCTGTCAGGTTGTCTCTCCCGGATACAATTGGCCGACCCGGTGGGTTAACTTGCCTCTTATGTATTTTGGGTAATAGGTATAATGTTGCTATTTTCGGTTTGTCAACCTTTAAATATTCAAATTCACGTTTGGAAACTAGTCCATTGGCTAGAGCTTCAGAAATAATAAGGTTGTACGATGTTAAAAATTCTTTGGTGGGGTCTCCTAACAGTTTTTTATAGCATTTACGATCTGAAAGCTGTCTCATCGCTTCCCCAACATATTGTTCACTAGACCACAATACCATGTTGCCACCTTTGTCTGATGGTTTGATTACAACGTCTTTCCACGATTTCATCTCATTGATACATTTGCGTTGTTGTCTACTGATGTTAGACGCGTAAGTCGTTGGTAATTTGTTGAGATCTTGGATGACAAGTTTGGTATATATGTCTATTTGAGGACAAATATGCATGGGAGGGACAAACTTAGACTGTTTCTTGAGATTAGATGTCCCTATGTTTGATGGACAGGATTTATAAGTTGGTATAGCTTCATTTTCTGCCAACAAATCACATAAATCCTCAAAGATCTGTTTTTCAATAACTTCTGGGTTGGATTCTTCTCTATGGTAGAATTTTTTGAGTAAGATCTTTCTAGCAAAAAGATTGACATCTTTAGCTACATCGAAGAGTTCAAATGAGTTAGTTGGTGAAAAGGACAATCCTTTTTGAAGAATATTGTATTGATCTAAGGTGAGTGTTCTCTTTGTAAGATTGACAATGTGAGATAAATCCATTGTATTGTAACAGATATTGGAAATAACAGTTTCATTGTTTTGGTCATCTGAAATTACTGGCAAGTTGTCAATTGTAGTTTGTGATGTGACTAATGCCGATTGGTTTCCTTGCGTCGTCGACTGGTGGATACCGTCGGGCGATACCCCCAGGTTTCTCTGTTGCGAAGGGTTCTGTATTGGGTCAT
>JAPZIH010000498.1:0-12500 GCA_027410445.1 Discoglossus pictus
GCATGGCTTCAAATTTTATTGACCGTCATTTTTTGATGTTGCTTGTGGCTAATATAATGAATAGCCAGTTTTTCATGCTTTTTAAGAACAACCTGAACAAATATATTGTTGGGCTACCAGAGTCTCTGTAAACAGCGTGAGTAGAGCATGAGGGAGTGTGTGATAAAGAATCTAGAGGAACAAGAAGTATAACATTCCTGCAATAAGAATCTGTTTTGTGTATGTTATATGGGCCTCTGGGATAAATAATTAACATGATGCTGTAACAGAAACCAGCATCGTGGCAACATTTCAGTGTAGCCAAACATTGTCCAAATTGGATTATAGGACCACTGCAGATTGAGAAATGCTTCATCTGTTGGAATTATATAACAAATAGCTGAACATAATTTTTCTGAGTAAAATATGTTTGCAAGTTCTGTTTCTGAGAGATTTAATGACTGTGTTTTGAGTGATAAAGATGAAAAATGTGTTTTGTTTTTTTATACTGTTGGAGTGCATAGGGTTATATTAAATGATCATTATATTCAATTTATAAATAAAGCTTATGTTTGGCATAAACTATTAAAATGGTGTAAAACAAATGTAAGTTTTTATTTTTTATATGTTCGGCAGTTTTCTTTCAAGCAGAGCTGCTTAGCTCCACCTACCTGGGTGTATAAGGGGATAAAGTTCTGTGTGGAAGCTGGGCTAAAAAAGTCTGAGCAGTCAGATTTTGGCTCATAGTGAGCATGCTAAGTAAAGGGGAGGGGCTATGATGGCCCATACACTGGATGGGGCCTGTTGGACAGCTGCAAGCAGGTTGTAGTACAGCGGTCATCTGCTTTGCTTGTCCCCATACCAGGGATTCAGGTGGGGGGGGGGGGATCTCCAAGCCTCCGTAGAAGCAAATAATGGGATATACACAGATTTTGTTATTGTTGCTGGATTATCCATGTGGCTAATTAAAGTGCCATTATAAATATACTAACTAACCCTATTACTTTCTATTAGAAATATATATTGAAGTAAGAATTTATTATCACTGATTGAATTGGTGAAGTCTTTATGACATTTCTTTACTGAACGAACACTGAAAGCGATAAAAATATCAATACTGATTGATTTGCTTACTCTCCCTGTACTTGTCCATTTTTAAAAACATATCTACGTTTCCTGGATTATGAGTGCATCTGATAGAGAATTAATATTGTATGAAAACATTTTTTTGTGTGTGAAAAAATACCAAAATATTCATTTTAAACCCTTCTCTTGAAGTTAGCAAAATATATTGAAATTTCTGACCGTTGAACATTAGTGTAAACACCCCCTCCAAACCAAAGCTAAGTTAGCATAAAATTCATAGTTAGTTTTGGCCAATCAGGAGGAAGCTGAGGTTAGCTGAAACATTTGGATAAAACACTGTGGTTCCTGTTTCTGCTGCAAAGCAGTCTGGGAGATGTAGTGTGGTCCATGTTAGAAGGTGCTATGGCAGCAGCACAGATAGTAAGCAGCAAGGAGGGTCACTTCCGAGCAGTGACAGGGGCTGACATCCGTGAACAAGGAAGGACACAACAGTTGAATAATGGGTTGATATTGGTCCCCCATGCTGTTTGGGGGGATCAGGGGCCCATGTAGACACCCCTGGTGGTGGCAACATAATCATTAGAGGGATTTTTAGATTATGAATAAAAATAAAATGTTTAATGTAAAGTGCTGCAAATGGCAAGGCTGATTTTGCCTTAAAAATAAAGACATGTATTAATCCAGGAAACTTGGATTTGCCTTTAATACATTGTGTTTTAAAATTTGAATTTAGAATTTAACTTTTATTAAAGTCCATTTCTAATAACAAAACCAACAGTCTCAATAAAATATGACTAACTGGAGCAATTACTTGTTGCTAGTTTAGATTAGCTTGTTTAAAAATGTGCTGTTCTTAATTTACAAGCGTAATGACATATTATTGGCATTTTCAATAAAATGAGTAACTCATAGACTTTACTCCGAGAGTAGAGGTGCTAAAACTTTTATTCAGCAGGCAGAGGCTTTGCAGATAGGAGTCTTTGTGCTTGTAAGTCTTTAACCTTAACTTAAAATAAGGACACCCTCCTAAGCAGATCCTCTTTACAGTTTAGGACAACTAGCAGGGCATGATGATGATACAAAGCTCTGCTAAGTTCATTTATTCTATACTGACTTGATTGGTGATCCGTTACTGAGTAAACTAAATAAAAGCCCTTTAATATACTGGTTTAATATTATATACTGATGTATACGTTTTTTTACAAGATTTATTGTAAAATTCATTATGACCATTAACTTGGTGTCAAATTGTTTTAAAAAGGCCCAATCCTTGCACTACTGGGTTTGTTTTAACCTCTTGTATGCCTGTATTATTCCCAGCCCAGTGACCCAGTCACCAATATCTGTCAGGCCGCAGATAAACAACTCTTCACTCTTGTCGAATGGGCCAAGAGGATCCCTCACTTCTCGGAGCTGCTGCTGGACGATCAGGTTATTCTCCTCCGAGCCGGTAAGAGGCGCTGCAGATACTTTGTATATGTCAGATTACTTCTGCTGTTTTACCGGTTACCCATCATCATTATCACATCTTTTTTTTTTTTTTTTTTTTTATTATTTATTTATTGGTATCAAAAGTAGACAATTACAATATAAATATATAAAACAGAATACACAGCAAAAAAAAAAAAAAAAGACAAAAGAAAAAGACAAGACATACATTTACAATACATATTGTGAACTTGTACCAGAAATTATAATTGCTGGGAGCTAAGTCCCAGAGATATTAAAACTTAGATCATAACTGAGAAAGATCTTTATTTTGATCCCAAATTTTCCATTTGTAAAGTTTTATTTTTATAAGACCTTGCTCTTGAAGAGATTTTTCAAGATTTCTGTTTCTATCTACCATATATGTGATTTCACCCCAAGAGGGAACGGAAGACTGACCCCATCTCCTTGCTATCAACAGTTTAGATGCCATGAATATCTGAAGTAAAAACGCAATTACGTCCAGAGCAAGCTGATTCGAAAAAATGTGAAATAAAACATTTTCTACAGAAAGGGAAATGGTGATGCCCAAAATATTCCTAATATGCCCAAAACAAGTTTCCCAAAATTGTTGAATTATCGGGCAACTCCACCATATATGGGCATGTGAACCCACCAAACCACAGTTCCTCCAACAAAACTTCAGATTATCTTTTTTAGTAATCTGAGCCATTTTTGTTGGAACATAATACCATTGAGTACTTAATTTAAAGTGTAGCTCTCTGTATGATGTATTTTTAATTATTTGATCTGTGAGAATAAATGAATCGGACCATTCTTCTTCTGACCAAGAGAGATTAAAAGAATGTTGCCAAATTTTAGATTTGTTAAAAGGGCATTTATCCATTTCCTCCCGCAAGATGTTATAACAATTAGATATTAAGTGCTTTCTATCTTCTAGAATCATTAGTTTTTCAAAAGAAGTTAAAGATCTAACTTTAAAACTAGAATAGATTGAATCTCTGAACGCCGCCAGAAGTCTATTATATTCAAGCCAACTTTTATGAGGAAGCCCAAATTTTTCCTTCAAGTCTTCAAAAGAAGCCCAAGAGTTGCCAATATATAAGTCTCTCAAACAACAAATGCCAAATGCTCTCCATCCACCCAAAAATGATAAGTTCAATTCTCTCTCTAATAATAAAATCGGAAGGATAGGGCTAGGAAAAGGCATTAATTGAGATCTTAATTTATGTTTATCCCAAAATTCAAGTATTTCACGAACAATATCAGAACCATCTAAAAAGAGTTCTTTTTTTAACTCCTTCCTAAACATCAACCAGCCTAAAGAATTCTTAACTACTGAACATCTTTCAACCTGCAGCCAACCTGCCACTTTCAAACTTTCTATACATTTGACTGCATGTGAAAACATTGTAGCATCATGATAGGTCTGAATCATTGGGTATGCTAGTCCCCCTTTTCTAAATGTTCTGGAAATTATAACTTTCTTTATTCTGTTGTTTTTCCCCTGAAAGATAAATTTGTCTATTATTTGTTGAAAATGTACTATAAAAGTTTTGGATAAAGGTATAGGAATAGATCTAAATATATAGCTTAATCTTGGAAGAAGCGACATTTTGGCTGCTGCTATTCTAGCTGTTAAAGTTAAATTCAAAGGTCTCCAAGAGAAAACAATTTTCGTAAGTTTATTTAATAGCTCCTTATAGTTGTTTTTAATTATTAACTGGATAGAATTATAAAATTTGATTCCCATATGAGTTATGGTATTAGAATGCCAATTATACTGGTAGATGGATTTCAAGTAATCTTTTTCCGGACTGGCTAAATTAAGAGCCAAAACCTGTGACTTGGAGATATTAATTTTATAGTTAGAGGCTTTGGAATATTTATCTATTATTACATGCAAAGTTTTCAAAGAGTCAATGGGGTTAGACACAAACACAACCGCATCATCGGCATACAGCATTATTTTATGCTGTATCCCACCAACTGTAATTCCATGAATAGAGGGGTTATCTCTTATAGAAACCGCCATGGGCTCCATTATCAATGCAAAGATTATCGGAGAAAGGGGACACCCCTGTCTCGTTCCATTAGTAACTGCAAATATCTGCTTTTTAAACCCATTTCCAATGACCGAAGCGGATGGGGAAGAGTATAATGCTCCAATGGACTTAGACCCAAAAGAGCCAAGGCCATATTTCTGGAGTACACACCTGATAAAATCCCATCCGACCCGGTCAAAGGCCTTCTCTGCGTCCATTGATAGAAACACTGTTGGGAGAAGTTTGTGTTTAGAATATGAAATCAAATCCAACATGCGACTGGTATTGTCAGAGCCCAAACGTCCCCGTACAAATCCAGTTTGATCTATTGATACAAGTTTGTGAATAACCTCACTCAATCTATTCGCCAGCATTTTAGCATACATTTTTACATCAACGTTCAAAAGTGAAATGGGGCGGAAGTCTTTACATTCCAATATACCTGTGTCTTTTTTTGGTATAGTGATAATCAGCGCCTCTGACATTTCTGAAGGAATATGTCCCTTTCTTTTAATCTCATTGAAAATATTTTTTAAATGGGGGACTAGGGTTGTTACCAAAGACCTATAGTAATGATTTCCAAAACCATCTGGGCCTGGGGCCGTACCCAACTTCAATTTAGAAATAACGTCACAAATCTCTTTTTCAGAAAAATCATTATTTAGTGTTAAAACTTCCTCTGGTGAAACTTGCGGCAAATCTATTTCATTCAAAAAATGTTGAATGACCTCCAGAGATGGCTTCTGAAAAGAAGGATCCAATTCCAAATTATATAACCTAGAATAATACTGTTCAAATGCTTCTGCTATCTGGGCTGGGTTATTAAGATAGGTTCCATTGTGATAAATATAATCAACCCTTTTTTTAGTAGCATGAGATCTAAGTTTATTTGCTAAGATTTTACTTGGTTTACTCCCATAATGGTAAACTTTTTGTTGTAAAAGCCATATAGACTTATCAGTTCTCATCTGATTAATGGATTTAATCTGTAATTGGATTTTTTTAATCAACATCGAGTCAGAAGCATTGGGATTAATTTTATTTCTTAGTTCCAGATTATATAATTGGATATATAATTCTCTCAAAGGAGTTCCTCTTTCTCTTTTCCTTTGACTTTGCAATTCAATCAGGATCCCTCTTATAAAAGCCTTATGTGTGTTCCAAAGTGTAATGTTAGATTCTACTGAAGCCGAGTTTACTTGATAAAAGAAATCAATTTCTTTTTTAAGATAATCCCGACTTGTCTCTGAATCAATGAGTGAGGAATCAAGTCTCCAAGATTTGGAGTTAATGGAAGAATTTTTCGAAAGCAATTCCAAGTTAACTAGAGCATGATCCGACCACACTCTTGGCCCAATATCAACTCTCAAAGTTCTTTTAAGTGTATTGATATCAACAAAAAAATAATCTAACCTAGAATATGTATGATGTCTTGGAGAAAAACAAGTAAAATCCTTTTCATTGGTGTGCAGTACTCTCCAAACATCAATTAAATGATATTTTGTCATCAGAGAAATAAACTGTTTTGAGTCTGGAGGTGAATGATTTTCAGATTTTCTATCTTTAATTGGGTCTGAGAGCATATTGAGGTCTCCACAAACGATAAGAGATCCCTGTATCAGTTTATTAAACTTTTTTAAGATTTTACTAAGAAATTTAATTTGGGATCTATTCGGCACGTATACATTCAATATTGAGTATTTTTGGTGGTTAATTGTGCCTATCCATATTATATAACGACCCTCCTGATCTATTTCCACAAATTCCTCTGTGACCATAAGTTTGTTACTAAAAAAAATTGAGGTACCCCTTGCCTTTTTCTTATACATTGAATTGTATGCGACTTTATAATGTGTATTAAAAAACTTAATTGGAGCTCCCTGCCAATGAGTCTCCTGCAAGCAGATTATATCTGCTTTTTGCTGCAGAAAGCTCTTTAGAAAAAAACTACGTTTAGCTGGATGATTCAGTCCCTGAACGTTTTGCGTTACTATCTTTAATGACATGCTGTTAGTATCACAGTAGAAATGATGGTCAGTCCCCGTTCCCCTGGAATAAATTTAATTCCAGTCCACAAATACAAATATACACCAATACATAAACCAAACATAAAACATTCATCCCTCCTCAACTCATTGAGGCATATCGGGAGGCAGTCCTCCTTGAAGAGGAAGAGTCCCTCCTGTGATGCAACAATGTCAGATAAATACATCTGAAAGCCTTAGCCGAAGCTCTATTGTACCCTTTATCTGTTTTTTACTACTATCTTGGGTGTCCAAGCTTTAAATCCTACTCCTAGATGTTTATATTATTCCCTTTAATTTGAGAGAATTTCAAACAGAACTCTCCCTTTAAATTCCCTACTCCAGTTGTGAACCCCTTCCCTTATAGCAATCAACTACTGAATTGTATTTTGCTCACTAATTTATAAAAGTAAATTTTCTTAGTGTCATTATTAAATACTAATATATTTTTACCCATTATCTAGGTTAGTGTTTTCTTTAATGTTTCCCTCGTGTTAATAATAAAAAAAAGTGAGAATATATATTCACATCTAAAAAATTACCCAACAACTAGTGAGTTTATATTTTACTCTTTAAATTTCCCATAGTAAAACAGTAATTTAAAAATATTAATCAAAACATGGTGTATTTTCCCCATTATCTAAATTCATTAAAGTGTACCATCTGTATGTTACTTCTAAATTAGCAGCAAAAAATATCATTCAATTTTTTTCCCTTTTTTTTTCCCCCTTTTTCTATCAAAATAATACATATACACTACTCTTTACAAAATGTTTTTGATTGAAGACAATCTAATATTTATATTCCAATACATATTTAAATAACCGCTGTGAACCAACCTATAATTACTGACTTTTATTTAATTTTGTCAGGAAATTCTCCCCTTCCAAAGTGTCATTAATAATGTATCTGTGATTCTCATACCAAAAAATCAATTTTGGGGGATTTCCCCATCTATAGGAAATCTGTTTGTCTCTTAAAACTTTAGTCACAAATTGAAGTTTCTTACGTTGAAATAAAATTTCTCCTGTCAAATCTGGGAATATTTTAAGATTTTCATATGGACTCTCAAAACATTTTTTATTGAATGAAGCTTTTAGTATTGCTTCTCTATAGGACATATGATGCAGTTTTACAATTACATCCCTAGCAATTTCTTTGCCCATGTTAGGTGGAGGAGGAATTCGGTATAATCTCTCTATAGGCTTCTCGCTCTGGCGCTCCACTAAGCTTAACAGAAAGGCTTCCACAAATTGATGGAGGTCTTTAAAGGTAACAGACTCTGATATACCACGGATTCTAATATTATATCGTTTTTCAGCTTCCGCTAATCTGAGATTTTGGCTCTTTAGCGTCTGGATCTCCTCTTTAAGTCCCATTATCTCTCTCTTTAATTCATCATTATTCTTCAAAATAACCTCTTGAGTCTGTTCTACAATTTCTGTTCTATCTGTTAATGTTTTTATATTCTTAGCATTATTTTTAATTTCGCCTATCAATTCTTCCCTGATGGATATCTGAAACTCCATTAAAAGAGCTGTCATAGTTTTCTTTAACGCTGAAGCTGTTAGAGGTTCTTCAGGAGTGGTCTCTCTCACAGATTCATCTCCTATAATAACCTCAGCTTCTATAGGAGTTTCAGAAAAGTCTAACGTGGACTGAGAGAGTGAATATGATTCTCTCTTGTACTGTCTATTCTCTTTATCTACAGGAGAGAGAAAATTAGCTATAGCTTTTGAGCTATTGTTTTGTAATGTTTTTTTAGAGCCTTTACCCCTAGGGGATTGTTGTTCTTTAGACCTTTGCATAGATACCACAGGGCTATATCAAAAACCAAAGGAAAGAGAGAAGAGAAATGGGAGAATAGGAGTGTATAAAAAATTGTATACAGATAGTCCACTTTGTAACTTGCTCTTCTTTGCTGAACAGTTTTAAATACCAAACGGCATATATAATATATCTTGCTTGCAGAGTTGCTTTTCTCCCATCAAGTTCACCCCAGCCTCATGAGAACGATGGGAAATGTCACAATAGGTGTAACTTGGACAATGTTGGATAATAAGACCCAATGTGCCTATTTATATGGGCTAAAAAAAATCCCATCTTATTCTTCAAAGCCCATCATATGGGGGACACTTCACAGCAGCTTTCTTATTTTCCTCCACTTCTATCATTCAAATTGGCCCTCACATGCAGGTGTTATATTCTGGGAGTAATTGCAGCAGAAGCAATACATACAAGCACTCACCCTCTGCAACGTCAGACTTTCATAGCAACAGGGCGTTGGCAGCGTTACCTGCTGCGGGATAGATTAACCTGAAGCCAGTCCCCACAATGGTAATAAGGGAGTAAACCCCCTCTCAGCGGCAAATGCTCACCAGCCCACGGTGCCCAGTAGAATACATCAGCACGGCACACTGGCTTCCCTCACCTGGGGCATAACACAAGCTCACGTTCACCTTATGGTTTGAGGTCTCCTTTAACTGGCTCCTCTCACTAACCACCCCGGATATTCTCCTCACAGGCTCAGTCAGTTCCACCAGCACTTTAGGCCGCTATGCCCCAGTAATGTGGTTCAGATATCCATAAACTTTGTTTTGGACCCGGCCTCAGGAGGTCAGCCTGAAAGAGTTGTTGCGTCTGGGTTCAGGCCTATTAGGCCGTTGTATAGCATGTTTGAGATACAAAGCTTGGACAGCCTTAACGACATTCTAGCAGAGCTTCGGCGATGTTTGCCCGGCTAGTCCCACATACAGACTAACCCCTTCCTGGGCGTGGCCCCGCAATGCCGCATTTCCACCAGTAGGGGGATGGCATCATTATCACATCTGTCCTTTGGCTAATGTCTAATCTGTTAAGTAATTGAAGTAATAATATAATTATTTAAAGGGACTCTGTCACCCAAAAATTTTGAAGAGCATTACAACCTGGCTATACATTGTACTAGCTGTTTTTTCTGTACAGTAAATAATTTCTGATGTATTTAGAATTGATTTTGCTGCTCCTGTATGCTAATGTGCGGCTCCTGTATACGAATGTGCGTTCCAGAGTGCTTGATAATGGTGGGAGATGGGTATAACTGACAGATAACATTGCAGGTCTTTATTGTGGCCACTGCAGAGACAGATCAGCAATAATTGGCACAGCAAAGTGGCTAGTTAATATGCATCAGCTGCTCATTTGCATATGAATACAACATGGCATTTCACAGGACTTTTTCACTTTAAAGAAAAATGAAAACCACAAATATAGCTAGGTTTTCACACGATTTAAGAGTGTAACCCCAAAATCAAGTTGTTCTTGTTTTTAGAACAGAGCTAGCATGGGTAGTGTTTAATATATATTGTGGATTGCCATCATCATTTGTATTATTATTAATAATAATAATAAGAAAGATTTAGGATATAATTCATTATTGTGTTGTTGTTAAAGGACCATTGGTGTGTTATGGTTTTACTCTTACAAAGAACTTCACTTATTGTTCGAATTGCGTCTAAAACAAGTAATACTTTGTTAGCTATTTTAATATTTGCTTTAATGGCGACCAACATTTACTTTTGTTCCTAACCAAATAATTCACCTTGAAATAACATTAAATGTGATCTTTATTCAGTTCCATTTAAAATTTGCCTCTGGGCAATAGAGTGCCATTGCAATAATATATACCGTAACTTATAAGTTTAAAAAAAGAACTTATATTTGCACTTGTGTTTTAAGATGTTGGTAGATTTTTTTCTCTTACCAGGAGGCTGTTCTGATAGGCATCTTTATTAATAATTTCATAGCACATTTTTTAGAAATGTTTACTTTTTTAGTTGATTGTACGCTTTTCAACTTGGTATTTTTTTTATGTTTTTTTTTTTCCTAATAAATTTCTGCATTTTTTATCCTTTGACGCACAATATAAGGGTATCAAGGAGCATATTATCCTGTTTCCACACTTTGGCATCCAGTGCTGTCTCATAGTCAAAGAGGAGACGTCCAAAAATGTGTCTTGTTCAATTTGAACTCTCCCTTACCTGCATTACAAAAAAATCTAAATCATGCTAAATAATAATCCCTTACTCCTTTTTTTTTTTTCTCAGGATGGAATGAACTCCTCATAGCATCTTTCTCCCACCGCTCGATTTCTGTTAAAGATGGGATTTTATTGGCTACTGGGCTGCATGTTCATCGGAACAGTGCTCATAGCGCGGGAGTCGGGGCCATCTTTGACAGGTAAGATTTATATATACATGTCCTCCCTACAAGTTGTGATTGGCAAATTTATCAGAACGACTGTTAATTATCTTGAATTTACTACCAAAATGTGTAATGTTAAATGGTCCGTTCTAGCAGTTAATTCTAGGTACCACTCTGGCCTTCCAGCATTGTGAACTAGCATGGTAGATCATATTGTATAGGTATCGTGGGTTTAGGTACCACCTTGGTAGTGTTTTTATAAGCTTGGTTTTTAGAATTGAAACAGACCAGTGGCGATTTTATGTATGCCCCAAAACCTTTGTAAATCTTCTATCAATGTTTCTCCTAGATCCCGTTCTCAACTGTTTACATATAATTTCTGTGTTATGTTCATTGCAGGGTTCTGACTGAATTGGTGTCTAAGATGAGAGACATGCGCATGGACAAAACTGAGCTGGGCTGTCTTAGAGCGATCATACTTTTTAATCCAGGTATGTGATTCGTACACTACTTTCCTACTATATATATCACATAAAATAGTTGTCAAATTGCGCATGACGCTCAACCTTGCTACAGTGAGCACCAAAGGCTACATACGCAAGCCTCACTAACCGCGTAACTCTAAAAACCCACCCACTACAAAAAAACAAATGTACACAAAATTAGAACACACACACAGCACCGCAGGAGACACAGGAAGCTTGGGAGTGTGGTTGCAAGCGAATTACACCGATATCTTGCATTTTTCAACACACGAAAATCGGCTAAGCGAGAGAAAAAAATGGCGGACGAAAAAAAGCAAAAAATCTCAGGATGAAAACGAGGCTCACCATTGCCAAGTACGCTGGATTTAGAAAATACACAATGGAGAACCCAGTAACACTTACACGAACAAAGCCAGGCATGTGGGACTTTGAAAATAAAACACAGAGGAGAAATACACAGGGAAGGGACAGGGGGGAAATGGTGGGAAGAGACAAATGGCATTCCCAAGCACAAAACTGCCAAGTTAACAAACTCTGCAATTAGCGAAGATTAACGAACCCTGCAGTAGGCGGCAGGAAAGGTTCGCAATGAGCACCAGAGGCGCTCATCGCTGGGCTTGCGGTGAGCATTGTGAGAGGGAGAGGCTTGCAATGAGCGCCAAAGGTGCTCATTGCGAGCCCCACGAGCACCTATGGCTTGCGATGAGCGCTGAAGGTGATCATTGCAAAGCAGGGAAGTTCAAGTACACGAGGCGAGAAGCTCGCAATGAGCGCCGACGGCGATCTCTGTGGGGCTCGCAAAGAGCGCTAAAGGTACCCAGAGGAGCAAAAGCCTCACATTGTGCTGCAAACAGCATTCCCAGGCTTCAAATTTTATTGCCATCACTTTTTCATGCGCAATTTGCTATTATATAGATATATATATATACTTATGTACACACACACACACACACACACACACGTGTGTGTATATATCACATGCCTACGACCAGGAGGGGGCGCATTTGCGGGGGTGGAGGCTTCCACGTCGGCTGCAAAGAGCCAGAGACTCATTGCACACCCCAAGTGCTGACAAAACACCCAATGACTAAATACAGACTTATACAAAAAATATGAGCCGCGAGTCTTATATTACACTAAAAAATTCTCTAAGCGAGAGAAAAAATGGCCGTCAAACAAAACGAAAACGAGGCTACAGCACTCTAAACACGCAAAACACCACAGGGAACACGCAAAACACCACAAAACAT
>JAPZIH010000498.1:15000-21650 GCA_027410445.1 Discoglossus pictus
GCTTGCGCCTGGGCTCCAATGTGGCCCAAATATTACATAAATCATGTAATTTCACACCATATCTTTTTCATTGTCTGTTAGATGCTAAAGGTCTGTCTAATCCGGGGGATGTGGAAGTGCTGAGAGAGAAAGTGTATGCATCATTGGAATCCTACTGCAAGCAGAAGTACCCTGACCAGCAGGGAAGGTAAGAGATTAAGAAAATGCTAAACTAATAACCGTATTGAGAAGAACGGGGTGTGTGTTTCCTGCGACTACGGTCTCTTCTCTTGTGAAATCTGTATTTTCTTCTCTCTTTATATTGCCACCTCACTCCACTATGTCCTCCTCAGGTTTGCAAAGCTGCTCCTTCGCCTCCCCGCCCTTCGCTCCATTGGACTGAAGTGTCTTGAGCACCTCTTCTTTTTTAAACTTATTGGAGACACTCCAATTGACACTTTCTTGATGGAGATGTTGGAGGCACCTCACCAGCTGTCCTGAGAGACCAGCCACGGACTGCTGCTCCACCCCCAGAGACCGCTCCTGGTACACACTCCAATAGACAGCTCCCTAATGGAGATGTTAGAGAGACCCCAGCAGCTGTAGAAACTGCTTCGCTACACCTGGATGGGAAAAAAATTTCAAAACCTTCTTAAGAGACTGGTTGATTATTAAGATGGTAGAGATGCACCTTCTGAAGCCACCAGAGACTGTTCTCCCATTCCAGAGTGAAAGAGACAGCTGCTGTGAGGCCTCCACAGCGCAAGAGACTGCTTTCTCACAAAAATGTTGAGACATGGCAGTGCTTGCTCAAGCATTTTCTTTGTTTTTAATAACACCCCCTATGCAATATACTTGATTAACGCCCTGATGTGATTAGAAAACCAAGAAGGACTTGTAGGCAGAATGTTGAGGGGCCTCCATTACACATCTGAAAACTCCAGCTATCTGTGTGTCCAGATGAGACAACTCATTTTTGCAAGTAGAGACGTTCTTCTGAGAGAAAATCGGACTCTATGAAGGAGAGAAAGCAAGAGCTTTTCCAAATGGAACAAGCTACTAATATTGGAGTTGGGGGGAAAAAAAAAGACTTTAAATGTATGTGAAATGGATGAAGGGGTGGGAGTGGTGTCTGAAATCGGGACAAATTAATGAGCCCTATTAGTAAAATTTAATAATGGGTATAATAGGATGCTTTGATTTATTCCCCATCCCTGATTTTTTTGGGGCCCTGTTGAATTACTGCACTTCTTAGGAAAAAATGGGGGCGCATATGGGGTTTGACTGTATTGGGTGGGGGACCTCAGTGTAATATTTGTGTTGACTCGTTAACATTTTGGTATTAATAACTGCTTCATGGGGTGCCTTGAGAGAATATGGGGTAATCTTTATACTCCGCCTAAATCGAAGATGGTATACCTAACTTTAGGTTAGTTGTATCTCTCTTTTTGGGAGAGTAACAACTTCTCATGCTATTTTAACGGAAAGGGTGCTTCTTGCACAGGATACTATGGTGCCCTTGTATTAGGGTGACTCATATCTCTTTGTCACTGTTTTTAATGTTCGGATTTTGGCACCTGTCATTTTGTTTTCTTTTATTTCGGGCGGGTAGTGACTTTAAATACTTTAAATACACCCACTCAGTTGTTTTTTGGGGAAAGTGCTGGCTGGGTATATCCCTACAGATGGAGGCTTGATGCTGGCTTAATTTGTTTTGGTTGGTGTTTCTCTGTATGGTAAGTTTTCTTGGGGGACTGAATTTTAAGGTATTGGGGTTTCTTAAAAAAAAAAATTGCTGCTAAAAAAAAATGTGTAAAAACCACCTTGTCACTTCCATTTTTGACGTACAGATCCCATCTATCTTTCCCATTGTAGTTCTCCTAGAATCGCCACTCCCCTAAATGTTGATTTCCTTCTTGTAAAAATACCCCCATATGCCGGCAGTACCGAGAACACAGCTCTGCCCACCCATACCTTGCTACATACACTCTGTGCGAGGCAGCCCCTCAGGGGACGTATCATAAGCTGAGACTTCTCCCCAACTTCTCAGTCCACTTCTCTGTGCTCCTCCATTATTCCTCTTGCTTGGAATGAACATTAAAGAGAATTTAGCTCAGTTTTGGTGTTTCTGTTTCTTTCTTTCAATATTTCTGGCTTGCTTTTACATTTTTAATTTGGCTTTCCAAGGAATGGACATCTGTATGAAACAAATAAGGTTCAATGGTGACTACAGTAATAAAACAATGCAGTTTCAGTTATGTGTTAATTGTTTTGAACTAAATCACTATCTGACAAACAAAAACTTAATGTAGGCTTTTTAACTTGTGTAAAAAGAGAGAAAAAAATAAGTTGCAAGATATAATGGTGGTCAATGACAAAAACAGCCTCCCATCTAAGCAAACACATTTGTATTATAAGTGTTCCCAGTATAATAGATCATACAGAGTAGTTGAATACGGCCACAAAGATGGGATGATCAACTATTAATCTGACAATGAACTACCACTATGTATCCTATCACGACCCACTAGTTTATAGATCATATCAATATCCAACCTAAAATATGTCCTACTGCATTGACCACCATTGCAAATAATAGTCTATATCAGATTTTACATAGTTAAATATTTGTTTCTAGATGCTATTAAACTAAGGAACCGATAAAAGATAGGAGTAACAATCTTTATTTAAATGAAAAATAGAGAAAACCCAGATATCTAACTTAGATCATTTTGTTGATGAAAGACAGAGCGGGGTCCAGTAAAACTCCAAGACAACGGGCTTGGTAGGAGGGGGTGATGATGTCGTTGACCGTGAGAGAGATGTGAGGAATTGACGCTGTGGGAGAGTGAGGGAAGATTAGGAGTTCAGTTTTAGACATGTTGAGTTTGAGATGGTGGGTGGACATCCAAGAGGATATACTAGAGAGGCAGACGGAGACTTGTGTTAGAAGAGGGGGGATAGATCTGGTGCGAAGAGGTAGATTTGGGTGTCATCTGCATAGAGATGATATTGAAGCCCAAAAGAGTTTGAGTGTACAAAGTGAGTAAGTGTACAGGGAGAAGAGGAGGGGGCCAAGGACAGATCCTTGGGGTACACCAACAGACTGGGTGAGAAGAAGTGTCAGAGAAGGAGATACTGAATGATCGATTTTGTAGGTATGATGAGAACCACGAGAGAGCAGTGTCTCGAATACCGAGGGAGAAGAGGATATGGAGTAGAAGTGGATGGTTGACGGTGTCAAAGGCAGCAGAGAGATCTAGAAGAATTAAGAAGTGACCTTTTGATTTGGCGGTAAGCAGGTCATTGGTGACTTTAGTGAGAGCTGTCTCAGTGGAGTGTTGGGGCCGAAAGCCGTATTGGAAGGTGTCAAGAAGGGAGTTAGAGGAAATAAAGCTGGTAAGGCGGTTATATACGAGCCGCTCCAGCAGTTTGGAAGCCAGGGGAAGCAGAGAGATTGGGTGGTAGTTAGATGCAACGTCCGTGTCAGATGAGGGTTTTTTGAGGGTGAGTATAACTATGGCATGTTTTAGAGAAGACGGAAACATGCCAGTAGTAAGGGAGAGGTTGAAAATATTTGTGAGACTTGGGATTATGTAATAGAGAGGGGAGATATGACCTGATATGGAGATACTGCAAAAGAAAGTCTGAGAGAGAGGCAGTAGGTTATAAGAAAGAGGAAAGCGTGAGAAAGCATTGTGACAATATGTGAGATTAGGAAAATAGGTTAGAAGATTGTGGGGAAAGAATTATTAACCTAAGATTTGGTAGAAGTAGTAATATAGATTCAGGAGCAGGGAAAAGAGTGTTATAAGATTTATCAGAATCGCAGAGGTAGGTGAGTAGCTAACAGACTAATGACAATGTTTTTTTTTGGGGGGGGGGGGGGGGTTAGCAGGTGGTGTTGACTGAGCAGGTGCAAGTTTCATACTTCAGGGAAGGCAATTGCTATAAACCAAGATCGAGGCAGTTACTTTGGAGAGCAGTTGCAAGTTTCAAACTTCAAGGTTCCCAAGGTGTAAATCTATATGGCCTTTCTTTTTGATAGCTCCCTCCGTTTGGTGAAAATTAACCTTCAACATTATTTAGATAATATTAAAATACGTTTTTAATTTTTCAAATGTATAGCTTTCATTAGCTGTTCTTTCATGTTTACTCTTGCTTCTTCACTGCAATTTCTTGGGGGCTAGGCTCATATAGACTGTTCACTTAAGGTGGATTATCAGTTACTGCTCAGACCAAAGCAAACCATTGTACTTTATAGGACAATGCAGGGGTAGGTATGTAGGTAGATTTGTCAGCATATACATATAATCATTGTGTTAGATCACAAATATCTGGCTTGATTTGTCTTTTGTGGCTGATTTTAAACAGAATGTGAATGTTCTAAATATGACTATAAATTGAATTTGTTAATTAAACCCTCCAGCTGTGTTAGGAAACCATCACAGGTAATAAGGATGTAATCAACATAATCCAGACATAGGTCCATCCTTGCACTATAACCAAGTGTAACAGACAACTTGGGAAGATACATAATGTGTCAAAACATAGATTATATATATATATATATATATATATATATATATATATATATATCACTAAAACTCCAAGCACTTGGGAGATGAGCCAAAGGCGATCATTACCTGCAAGCCAATTAGAGATGCAGGACTTGGCCTCCAAATACTTAGGAAATGCGCGATCGCCTTAGGCTGCAAGCAGTTGACGAACGCGGTACTTAGAAAAGAAAAAAAATGACGAGACGCAGGACTTAGAGAAAAAAATACGAGATAGGAAAAATGAGAAGTTAACGCCGAACCGCGAAGAACATGAAAAAAAAAATACAGTAAAATACAACAAAAACATCACACAGCACAGGGGAAGATCCAGGACGTCTGGGAATGAGATGGAACACAAATTTAAGTCTATTATTGCCACTCGAAAATTGACAGTGACAAAAAAAAGGTGTCCCAAAAAAATGAAAACGAAGCTACACGACCCTGGAGGGCGCAAAACACCGCAAACCATGTACCACTTTCACAGAGGAACGTACGAGGTACAAAATACACTATTACAAAGGAAGGCAAATGCTTGCGAACCGCGCAGCACATAGACAAGCAATTTTACAAGCCTAACTTGCCACTACGCATCTAAAGTAGCGCTTTACACAAATAAACCAACGGTTTGCCCTCGCGCACTCACCCTATTTCTAATGCACAGTTGGAACATTCATAACACTATCTTCTCAGGCCAGCAACAGTCCCACTGGACATTATATGCTGCAGGACAATAAAAAGACATTGTTACCTCTTCAGGCTATTGTTACATATATGAATTAGTAAAAGGTAAACTATATTAATTTATTATTCAATTAATATATTAATTAGTATTTAAAAAATATAGAGAGGAGCCAAAGGACACGCGAAGGGAGGCGCTCATTGCAAGCCATGCAATGAGCGCGAAAGGTCCTTAGAGTATAAAAACATTAACATTGTGTGTCAAACTGCATTGCCATGGTTTAAAATTTTATTGACCGTCATTTTTTGACATGCAAGTAGTTATATATGTGTACATCTCATGATTGTAAACCCTTAGAATGGGAGATTAACGCATACATGAATTATCACCAGATGGCTATCTACATTTATCAACTAATCATCTGGAGGATATGATACATTATCTAAATCATTTCAATAAAATTATAGAAAGGTTGCAATTTATAATTCACATATCAATTTGCCCTCTCTGTGGGGTCTTTAATCTCTGTTACTATATGGTGCTCCTGGGATTCACCATACACTTTAGGAGTAATACAAAAACTAGGAAGTTTAGTCTGAGTTAATACAATGGCATTTCAGGAACTAAAACAAAATAGAAAATTGCTCAACACACACACACATATATATATATATATATATATATATATATATATATATATATATATATATATATATTAAACACACAGGGCCTCATTAAAATCTCCCTCGTAGTTCTTTCCGTGCTTGCAAAAGGCAGTTTTTTGCTGTTTGCAAGTACCGAATCTTTCGCAGCCTGCTTTGCGATATGACTATGAAAAATAGCCGAGAATAGGCTCCGAGAGAGCTACGTAGTCACACGCAGCCTTAAATCTACGGGTCACTCTCGTATTTCGGAAGAATCCCTACGAGCACAAAAAGTGCCCGCAAGGAATTGTAAAGCCTCTACGTGCTGCCTCGGAGCAGCCCGAGATAGCAGTGTGACGCTCCCCACTGCTCCCTATACACATTCCCATGCTGCAGGGGTCTCTATCGGACCCCTGCAGCACCCCCACATTAACCTCTTGCAGCGGGGGTCCCCGATCGTTTTAAATTCCCCGCTGCGGCTCCTTAAAGGGCCCGCCGCACACTAATAGCCAATCCTGGCCGCAGCAAAAAAAAATTAACCCCCTCTATGCTGGGGGTCCCCATCGGGACCCCCGAAGTGTCCCCACATAAACCCCTTGCAGCGGGGGTCCCCGATCTGCATAGATCAGGCCCCCGCTGCATTTAAACATTTTAAATTTGCCGCCGCGGCTCCTTAAAGGGCCCGCGGCATACTATTACTAATCCCGGCCGCGGCATCTAATATTAACCCCCTCTCTATGACGGGGGTCCCCATCGGAACCCCTGAAGTGTCCCCACATAAACCCCTTG